>MCFG01000459.1:0-7500 GCA_002104895.1 Anaeromyces robustus | reverse complement strand
ATATTTATTTGGAGAACCTATATCTGTCTTCCAAAGCTTGTGTTAAAATTAATGGACAATTTTCCGATTCCTTCAGTATACTTAAAGGAGTTCGACAAGGATGTCCCTTATCTTCTATACTTTTTAATTTGTTTATCAACGACATCTTCAACGATTGCCTGCATAATGGTGTGAAAATAGATACTGAATATTGTTGTAGAGGATTATTTGCTGATGATATTGTTCTTTGTGCCCCTAGTAGATCTCGTATGAACAAACTTCTTCGCTCAGTTAGTAAATGGGCTAAGGACAACGAGATGACTTTTGGAATTAATAAATGTGCCACATTAGCTGTTAGACATGAAAATTCGGAATATATTCTTATTGAAGACCCTACCTTTTATTTAACAGGAATCCCAATCCCTAAAACAGATTGTTATACTTACCTTGGTGTTCCCTTTCAAAAAACTCTATAGATTTAAAATTCGTTATTAGTAAAATGAAAAATAAAGTTAGTAAGGCTTTGTTTTCAATTCAAGGTTTTTTAAAAAATGATCTGATTCCTATTCCTCTTAAAAGAACTTTATTCTCTGCAAAAGTTATTGGACAAGTTTCCTATTACGCTCCTTTGCTTGATTCTAACAAAAACAATACTAGTTGTACACAAACAATTATTAACAAAGGTTTTTATTGGATTTTAGGCTACTCGAAAACAAACCTAATTCTTTTGTTTCTATTTATTGCATCTCAAAAGAACTCAATATTCCTCCACTTTCTGGTAAATGTGCTTTAGCTCAGGTTAGATGTTTTAATAAGTATAAGGACTCCAACTGTATTATCTCAAAGATAGTTAATAATGTTGCTACAACAAGAAAATGGACTTGGAACAAAGAAAGTAAAATATTAAATGATAAATTAAAAAATATTTCATCCTCTTCTAAAGAAATTATGGAATTCTATTGGAACAGAGACATGAACAGTGATAAATCAATTAAAGCTAAAACTTATAAAATGTACAACTTTGAAGAATCAAGGAATTACTTAAAGCTTAATCTCGAATATCCTGAATATAGCAAAGGTTTTCGGTGGATACTTAGGGCAAGATGGTGGATATAAAATCGATGCTAGAGTTGCTAAAGCTGCAAAAATGATTAATAATTCTTGTCCTAATTGTTGTTCATGTTGTTTCCATTGTGACAGTTATCAGAGAATTGATCATTGGTTTATAAATTGTTTCTTATTTAAAAATCTTCGTATTGATCACTTCTCTGATTTAGGTAGAAATTTTTTTTTATTTTTTAGATAGTCTTTTTAATAGTTTAGTTAGGACCAGAAATAACCCTAGTGTAGATAATAGAATTAATAATATTGTTAAGGGTTATAAAAGTAGTAATAATATGAGGATTAATAGTATTAGTAATATAGATATATTAGGTAATAAAAAAATAGTTAATAGGTATAGTATTTATATTTTTTTAATTGGTGGAAGGGATTATGGTTTTAGTGATAGAATTATATAACAATAGTCCATATAAAAAGGAATGGGAATGTTTGTTTAAATGTCAGACTGAATCTGGTACTTATTCAAAATCCCCATTCTTGTTGCGATCTGCGTCTCTATTGAATGATATCATGCCTGTTGTCTGTAAAAGACAACATATATTGTTCAATAAATTTAAAACCAACCTTTTCCAAGAACGTCAATGCTGATAACACAGTAGGACAGCCTAGTAGGGCAAATGCCGATCCTATTTCCGTCCCTAGTGGAATAGGATAGATCAATTTTACTTTAATTTTATATTTAGAATTAAGGGCTTGTTGTATGGATTTATTGTTTTTAAATATTATTATACCATTTTTTTTTCCTTCCAGTATTATTTATTATTATCTATAATATATTACTGGTTTTTTTATTTTTTTTTTTTAGTATCATTTTTTTTTTCAGTATGTGTTTTTTTTGATTCATGTATTTTAATATTTAAATTCAATAAAAGTGACGTACAAATTATGTGCCATAAAAAAAAAAAAAAAAAAAAAATTTAATATTTATTATAAGACTAAAATAGAATAAAATAAAATAAAATAAAATAGAATAAAATAAAATAAAATAAATATTAACAAAACTTTTTTTTTTTTTAATAATAATAAAATAATATTTTGAATTTCGAATTAAATTCTTAATAAATAAATTTAATATACTTGTTTTTTCTATTTTAATAATAATTTTTGTATTGAATAAGCCTTCAATAAATAATATTTTAAGTATTTAAGAAAAAAAAAATATAAATATATAAATATAAATATAAATATATATATATATATTTGACAAATTTCACTCTTAAAATTATTTTTATTATATTTTCGAATTTTTATTAATTTCCTTAATGATAAAATTGAATTCCAAAACATATTTAGAAAACAGATCATTTGTATTTTATATCAGTTGACTTCATATCTAACATCAAAGATTTCAAAGATATATAAACATATATTTAATTCATAATATTTTATTTTTACAAAAATTATAAGGTATTTATTATATATATTATTTTTTTTTTTTTCTATTTTTTTTTTTTTTTTTTTTTTTTTTTACATAAATTGAAGAGATTTATTAAATATATATAAAATAAAATAAATTAATAAATTATTATTATTTATTTTATTTTTAATAAATTAAAATTTGTTCAATAAAAATAAAAATATAATTTCAAGAGAAATATTTTTAGAAATTTTGTTTATTATAAATAAAAAAAAAAAAAAAGGGTAGTAATATACAAAAAAATGGGATTAATAATTGATAATGGAAACATGTATGAAAAATTTAAAAAATTACTTAACCAAGATTTCTTTGTTGATAAATCAAATATTATAAATGATTTTAATAAATTAATCGGTAAAGATTGCCGTAAAAATGTATGTATTACAAAACCAAGAAGATTTGGGAAAACATCAATAGCTGCCATGTTAACTACATATTATAGTAAAGGAATTAATTCTCAAGAAATATTTGATAAACTTAAAGTTTCCAAAGGAAAAAGTTCAGATGAAACTGAAAAAAAAAAAGAAATAGAACAGTATAGAGAATTTCAAGGAAAATATCATACCTTATATTTTGATTTTTCATCTGAACTTTATAAATACAAAACTTTAAAAGCTTTATTAGATGATATTAATAAGATGTTTAAAGAAGATTATGAAAAATTATATCCAGGTACTGAAGTATCATGTGATAGTATAGTTAAAAATTTAGAAAAAATATATGATGAAACAGATGAAAGTTTTATTATTATTATTGATGAATGGGATTCTATAATTTTTAGTAATAACTTTACTCCTGATGAAAAAGTTCAATATCTTGGATTTTTGAATTCATTAATAAAAGATCAAGGTTATTCATCCTTTGTTTATATGACTGGAATATTACCAATAGCAAAAGAGTTATATCAATCAACCCTAAATTGTTTTGATGAATATTCTATGCTAAATGATGATGAATATTATCAATATTTTGGTTTTACGGAACAAGAAGTTCGCGATCTTTGTAAAGAAAAAAAAAAAATTAAAAAAAAAAATAATAAAATTAAATATAAAGATTTAGAAAATTGGTATAATGGATATAAAGCGTATAACGGTGAAAAAATCTTTAATCCATGGTCATTATATCATGCTTTAGAAAATGATAAGATTAAGAATTATTGGAATGATACAGGACGTTTTGATGAATTAGTCAATATAATTAATTTTAATATTTTAGGTGTAAAAGATGATATTTTAGAATTAATTAAAGGAAAAAAAAAAAAAATAGAATTAGAAAATTTTGGAGCAGAAAATATTTTAGATGAAATAATAAATGATAAGGAAACAAGTAAGAATGATATGAAAACCGAATTATATTCAAAAATGGTTACCTTTGGATTTTTAACTTATTATGACGGTAATATTTCTATTCCAAATAAAGAATTAGAAGAAAAATTTGTAAAAGTTTTAAATAGAAATGATGATCTGAAGTATTATTATAATATGATAAAGAATTCCGAAAATATGTTAAACATGACATTAAACAACAATCCGGAAGAAATATGTAAAATTTTAGAAAAATCTCATATGGCAATAATAAGACCAGGAGATAAAATAGATCATGGCAATTTAAAACATGTTATCGAATTTGCTTATTTTAATGCCAGGATTCATTATATAGTTAATAAAGAAGTCAGTGAAGGAAAAGGAATTTCAGATTTTATATTTTATCCAAAAAACAAAAGACAAAAAGTAATTATAATAGAATTAAAGGTGAATGGCTCAGCAAAAGAAGCCATTAAGCAAATACATCAAAAAAAATATTATAATGATTTAAAAAATAGAGGATATACTGGGAATATTTTATTAGTAGGAATAAATTTAAATAAAAAACAAAAATCATATTCATGTAAAATAGAAGAATATGATAATGAATTAAAAATATTAAAATCAGATAATGAATATCTACCTAATTCTGAAAATAAAAAACAATTAATATCAGATAATGAATATTCACCTAATTCTAAAAATAAAAGAAAAACTGATCAAGAATCTGATGGTATATATAAAAAATTAAGAAGTGCTACAAAAAAAAAAAAAACCGATTAAGAAGTGCTACAAAAAATAATAAAATAAACTAATAGTATAAATCAAAAATAAATGTATTATTATTATTATTATTATTATTATTATTATTATTATTATTATTTTTTTTTTTTTTTTAATTTTAATTCATAATTTTTAATGTATCAATTAACGTATTATATTTATATTTATATTTATTGCATTGAATAAAATAATAATAATAATAATAATGTAAAATATTGCTTAATAATAAATAAGTATATCAAAATATAAAATAATTCAATTTATTTTAATATTTATTATTTCTATTAAGACTAAAATAGAATAAAATAAAATAAAATAAAATAAAATAAAATAACTATTAACAAAACTTTTTTTTTTTTTAAATAATAATAATAAAATAATATTTTGAATTTCGAATTAAATTCTTAATAAATAAATTTAAAATACTTGCTTTTTCTATTTTAATAATAATTTTTGTATTGAATAAGCCTTTAATAAATAATATTTTAAGTATTTAAGAAAAAAAAAAATATAAATATATAAATATAAATATAAATATATATATATATATTTGACAAAATTCATTCTTAAAATTATTTTTATTATATTTTCGAATTTTTATTAATTTCCTTTATGATAAAATTGAATTCCAAAACATATTTAGAAAACAGATCATTTGTATTTTTTTTTTTTTTTTTTTCTTACTTGTTGAAAAGATTTTTATATTTTAATAAAATATAAATATTTGATATTTATTTTAAAATAAAAATTGTTAAAGATAAAATGTAGAAATTAAAAACAATAATTATTATACAAATCATTAATATTACAATAATACAAAGACCAATTTATTTATTTATTTATTTAAATTTTATATATTAAAACAAATAATAAAAATATTAACAATAATAATATAAATTAATTCATAACGTATGATAAAAATTATTTTATTCTAACTAAACTGTTAACTCTTTATATCGGTTGACTTCATATCTAATATCAAAGATTTCAAAGATATATAAACGTATATTTATTTCATAATATTTTATTTATATACATTATTTGTGTAATATTAAACTTTTAACAATAACTTATTAATTAATTTTAAATAGTATCAAATTTATACAAATTTATACAAATAAAACAAATTTATACAAATTTATACAAATAAAACAAATTTATACAAATTTGTACTTTTAACCATAAATATGAAACAAACAAATTATGAATAATAATTACACTTTTTTTGTTGTGAATAATTTTTTTTTTTTTTTTTTCATTTTTAACCAAGTTAAAACAATAATAAATTAAAAATAAAAACAAAATAAATAAAAAAAAAAAAAAAAATAAAAATAAAAAAAAAAAAAAAAAAAAAAAAAAAAAGATGTATTATTTATTTTTATTTTTATTATCAAAAATAAAATTAATTTCAAAATCTGAACATTTGAAATGCAATTATTTTTATTATTAAATAATATAGTTTTATTTATTATTATACCTTTTTTATTTAAAAATGTTAAAGCCGATGATTGCTTATTTTTTGAAAATGTTATTAATACTTTTGTAAGAAATGGAAATATTAATCTTGTAAAAGAGGAATTTAATAAACAAAATGTAAATAGTTGTTGTGAATATGAAGGTTTTAGTTGTGAAATTATAAATAATGAACTCCATCTAACAAAAATGTAAGAAGAAATAAAAAAAAAATACTATATATTATATATATATTTAATTATATATAACAATTTATTAATTTAATATGAAATGTTTAAATAGTTTTTATTACAATTAAATAAATTAATTTTTCTTATATATATATATATATATTTTTTTATAAAAATTAGAAAATTCAATAATTTACATTATGAAGCATTTAAAGAAGCGACAGTGACCGAACTTAGTAATTTAATATATTTAAATTCTTTGTAAGTAAAGATAAAAAGTGAAAAAAAAAAAAAAAAAAAAAAAAAAAAAAAAAAAAAAAAAAAAAAAAAAAAAATAAATATATAAAAAAAAAACATGTTATTACATAAAAAAATATTTAGAAATAATATTATATATATATAATAATTTATATTATTATTAATATAATTATATTATTCATATAAATAATTTCTTAATTTTTTGAATAGAGAAGTTATTGATTCAGAAGGTAGTTTCCCAAGAAATATTGCTGAATTAGTATCCTTAAAATATTTGTAAGTTATAAAGTTATAATAATAATAATAATAATAATAATAATAATAATAATAAAATTTAATATATATATATTTTAATTTAAAAAAAAAATAGTAAATATAAAGCATATAAATTTGGAAAAATTCCAAATGAAATTGGAACTTTAGTTAACTTAGAAGTTTTGTAAGTATATATATATATATATATTTATTTATTTTTTATTACTTTTTATCTATAATTTTACCCTCAAATATATATAAGTATATTTATTTTTTTTTTTTTTTTCTTTTTTTAATTTAATTTAATTTAATAGAGATTTCTCTGATAGTAATAGACTAGATGGAGCAATACCACAATCAATATGTAATTTAAAACAATTAAAAACTATGTAAGTAGTTATATTATTTATAATATTATATATATTTTTTTATAATATTAAAAACGTAAAGATATTTTATAATTAATATATATATATATTTATATATATTTTAAATAAATAATATAGTAAATTAAGAAATTGTTATGTTGAAGGAACCATACCGTATTGCTTCAAAGATATGGAAAAAATTGGAAACACTGTAATTTTTTTTTTTAAAATATATATATATTATTTTTATTAATTTTTTTTTGTTTTATTTTAGTTTTTAAAAAAATTATATTTTTATTTTTATATAATAATATTAATTATATATTTCTCCCTATCTTATTCTATTTCCATTATTATTATATAATTATTAT
>MCFG01000458.1:0-49418 GCA_002104895.1 Anaeromyces robustus | reverse complement strand
TTAATTACAATATAAAATCTTAATTAATTATTTTATAATTAAAAATAATAAAATATTAATATTAATAATAATATATAATATAAATTATTCATATCATGTGATAAATTATTGGATAGGTGCGTTTGGTTGCTTTTATAGTATAAATTCTATTTTATTAATTATTTAATTTTTATTAATTCTATTTTATATTTTTTTTGCTTTATTAATTCTATTTTATTAATCTATTTATTAATATTTGCTTATTATTTGCTTTATTATTTAATTTTTTATTAATTCTATTTTATTAATTATTTTTGTTTTATTATTTAAATTTTTATTAATTCTGTTTTTATTAATTTATTTTGCTTTATTAACCAGAAAAATACCTCCGAACTAAACCATTCCAAGACGAAGGATTATTAAATTGAAAAATTTTTAAAAAAAGAAAAAAAATTATAAAAATTAAATAATTTTAAATAGTTATTTAACATCTAATATATAAGAATATAAACTAATATATTATAAAATATATATTAAGAATATAGTAATAATATAAGAATTATTTAAAATAATAATATATTTAACTATATAATAATATATGAATTATTATATATAGTAATACATTTAGCTATATAATAATAATAAATTATTACTATATTTTGATTATACTTTAATATACGATAATTTATGAGAATATTAAAATATATATATTAATAATATATTGTATAATATATAAAAATAAAAGAACTATTTAATTTAATATAATAAAGAATTTATGTTTAATATTTAATAAAATTATCAATAATAAATTATTTTAATAATAATAATTAAAAAAAAGTGATAATAAAAAATAAAAAAAAAAAAAGGTCTAAATTATAATTGATAGGTTTCCTTGGTTAACATTATTATATATTGGATCCATTATTAAAATAGTGTTTAAAGTACATCTTAAATGTATGAGAATTACCAAAGAGAGTTGACGTCGAAATAGTAAGGCAAAGAATTTTTTTTATTCATATCTTTTTTCATCTAATTTAGCGACTTGTATGAATAAAATAAGTTTTATAAATATTGGTAAAAGCAAACAAGAATTTACATAGTGAGTTAAAGAAAAAAAAAAAAATTCTTTTTTTTTTTTTTTGAAATACACGCTAATAGATTTAATTTTTTTTTAAAAAATAAATACTAATAATAATAAATAATAATAAATAATAATAATAAATAATAATAATAAATAAATCATAATAAAAAATAAATAGTAATAATAGCAGATAATAATATGAACCTAAATAAATAAATAAATAAATAAATAAATAAATTGGTCTTTGTATTATTGTAATATCAATGATTATTTGTATAAGAATTATTGTTTTTTAATTCAACATTTTAGATTTAACAATTTTTATTTTAAAATAAAAATCAAATATTTATATTTTATTAAAATATAAAAATCTTTTCAACAAGTAAAAAAAAAAAAAAAAAAAAAAAAAAAAAAAAAAAGATCTGTTTTCTATATATCATTTGGAATTCAATTTTATCATAAAGGAAATTAATAAAAATTCGAAAATATAATAAAAATAATTTTAAGAATGAATTTTGTCAAATATATATATATATATATATTTATATATTTTAAACACTTAAATATTATTTATTAAAGGCTTATCCAATACAAAAATTATTATTAAAATAGAAAAAACAGGTGTATTAAATTTTTTTATTAAGAATTTAATTCGAAATTCAAAATATTATTTTATTATTATTATTTAAAAAAAAAGTTTTGTTAATATTTATTTTATTTTATTTTATTCTAGTTTAGTCTTAATAGAAATAATAAATATTAAAATAAATTGAATTATTTTATATTTTGATATACTTATTTATTATTACGCAATATTTTACATTATTATTATTATTATTATTAATTATTATTATTATTATTATTATTATTATTTTATTCAATGCAATAAATATAAATATAATAGATACATTTTTACGCCAACTGATACATTAAAAATTATGAATTTAAATTTAAAAAAAAAAAAAAAAATATTTTATTATTTTTTGTATCACTTCTTAATCATTTTTTTTCTTTTTGTAGCACTTCTTAATCTTTTATATATACCATCAGATTCTTGATCAGTTTTTCTTTTATTTTTAGAATTAGGTTGATCAATTTTTTTTTCATTTTCAGATTCAGGATATTCATTAACTGATATTTTTTCTAATTTATTATCACGTTCTTCTATTATACATGAATATGATTTATTTTTTGTATTTAAATTTATTCCTAATAATAAAATATTTCCCTTATATCCATCATTTTTTAAGTCATGATAATATTCTTTTAGATGTATTTGTTTAAGGGCTTTTTTTGCTGAACCATTCACTTTCAATTCTATTATAATAACTGCTTTATTTTTGTCTTTTGGATAAAATATAAAATCTGCAATTCCTTTTCCTTTACCTACTTCTTCATCAACTATATAATTAATCCTAGCATTAAAATAAGCAAACTCAAAAACACGTTTTAAATTACCATGATCCATTTTATCTCTTGGTTTGATTTTTTCCATATGAGAGTTTTTTAAAATTTTACATATTTCTTCTGGATTTTTTTTTAATGTCATTTTTAACATCTCTTCGGAATTATTTATCATATTATAATAATACTTCAGATCTTTATATTTTCTTAAAACTTTTACAAATTTTTCTTCTAATTCTTTATTTGGAATAGAAATTTTTCCGTCATAATAAGTTAAAAATCCAAACGTAACCATTTTTGAATATAATTCGGCTTTCATTTCATTCTCAATTGTTTTTTCATTTGTTTCTTTATTATTTGTTGAACTATTTAAATTATTTTCTGTTCCAAAACCTTCTATTTCTATTTCTATTTTTTTTCCTTTAATTAATTCTAAAATATCATCTTTTACACCTAAAATATTAAAATTAATTATATTGACTAATTCATCAAAACGTCCTGTACCATTCCAATAATTCTTAATCTTATCATTGGCTAAAGCATGATATACTGACCATGGATTAAAGATTTTTTCACCGTTATACGCTTTATATCCATTATACCAATTTTCTAAATCTTTATATTCAATTTTATTATTTTTATTAATTTTTTTATTTTTTTCACAAAGATCGCGAACGTCTTGTTCCGTAAATCCAAAATATTGATAATATTCATCATCATCTAGCATAGAATATTCAGTAAAACAATTTAGGGTTGATTGAGAAAACTCTTTTGCTATTGGTGATATTCCAGTCATATAAGCAAAAGCTAAATAACCTTTATCTTTTATTAAGCCTTTCAAAAATCGAATATATTCAACTTTTTCTTCAGGAGGAAAGACATTATTAGAAATTAAATAATCCCATTCATCAATAATAATAATAAATATATCTTTTGATTCAATATGTAAATATTGTAAATTATAAATTAAATTATCAATTTTATCCTTTTCATTATTATTTAATATATTAGATTTTGGATAAATTTTCTTGATATCTTCTTTCAAAATTTTATTAATTGAATCTAAAAAATCGTTTAAATTATTGCGTTTATAAAGTTCAGATGAAAAATCAAAATATAAGGTATGATATTTTCCTTGAAATTTTCTATATTGTTCTATTTCTTTTTTTTTTTCAGTTTCATCTGAACTTTTTCCTTTGGAAACTTTAAGTTTATCAAATATTTCATGAGAATCAATTCCAATACTATAATATGTAGTTAACATAGCAGCTATTGATGTTTTCCCAAATCTTCTTGGTTTTGTAATACATACATTTTTACTGCCATCAATATCGATTAATTTATTAAAATCATTTATAATATTTGATTTATCAACAAAGAATTTTTGTTTAAGTAAACAGTTAAATTTTCTATACATGTTTTCACTATCAATTATGAATCCCATTTTTTGTATTTTACTACCTTTTTTTTTTATAATAAACAAAATTTTTTTAAAAATAGTTCTTTTGAATTATATTTTTAATGAACAAATTTTAATTTATTAAAAATAAAATAAATAATAATAATTTATTAATTTATTTTATTATATATATATAATAAATAACTTATAATTTTTGTAAAAATAAAATATTATGAATTAAATATATGCTTTTATTTTTTATTTATATATCTTTGAAATTTTTGATGTTAAATATGAAGTCAATTTATATAAAGAGTTACATTTTAGTTAGAATAAAAAAAAAAAAAAATGTAAAAAAAATTATAAAAAATTTTATAGATTATTATTATTATAACAAATAATAATAAAAATATTAATATTTAATAATAATATATATAATATAAATTAATTCATAATGTATGATAAAAATTATTTTATTCTATCTTAAAATATATATATTAAAAAATATATAATTAAAATTTTATTACAATATAATCTTAATATATTATTATAATAAATAATAAAATATTAATATTAATAATAATATATAATATAAATTAATTCATATCATGTGATAAATTATTGGATAGGTGCGTTTGGTTGCTTTTAATAGTATAAATTCTATTTTATTAATTATTTAATTTTTTATTAATTCTATTTTATTAATTATTTTGCTTTATTAATTCTATTTTATTAATTCTATTTAATTAATTATTTTGCTTTATTATTTAATTTTTTATTAATTCTATTTTATTAATTATTTTGTTTTATTAACCAGAAAAAAACCTCCGAACTAAACCATTCCAAGACGAAGGATTATTAAATTGAAAAATTTTAAAAAAAAAAAAATTATAAAAATTAAATAATTTTAAATAGTTATTTAATATCTTATATATAAGAATATAAACTAATATATTATATAATATTTATTAAGAATATAGTAATAATATAATATTTATTTATAATAATATATTTAACTATATAATAATATATCATATATAGTAATATATTTAGCTATATAATAATAATAAATTATTACTATATTTTGATTATACTTTAATATACTAAAATATTAATAATTTATGATTATATTAAAATATATATTAATAATATATTGTATAATATATAAAAATAAAAGTTCTATTTAATTTAATATAATAAAGAATTGAGGTTTAATTTTTTTTTTTTTTTTTTTTTTTTTTTTTTTTTATGGCACACAATTTGTACGTCAACTTTATTGAATTTAATATATAATAAAAATATCAATAATAAATTATTTTAATAATAATAATTAAAAAAAAGTGATAATAAAAAAAAAATATATTGGATCCATTATTAAATTAGTGTTTAAAGTGTTTAAAGTACATCTTAAATGTATGAGAATTACCAAAGAGAGTTGACGTCGAAATAGTAAGACAAAGAATTTTTTTTATTCATATCTTTTTTCATCTAATTTAACGACTTGTATGAATAAAATAAGTTTTATAAATATTGGTAAAACCAAACAAGAATTTACATAGTGAGTTAAAGAAAAAAAAAAAAATTCTTTTTTTTTTTTTGAAATACACGCTAATAGATTTAATTTTTTTTTTAAAAAATAAATACTAATAATAATAAATGATAATAAATAATAATAAATAATAATAATAAATAAATCATAATAATAAATAAATAGTAATAATAGCAGATAATAATATTAACCTAAATAAATAAATAAATAAATAAATAAATAAATAAATTGGTCTTTGTATTATTGTAATATCAATGATTATTTGTATAAGAATTATTGTTTTTTAATTCAACATTTTAGATTTAACAATTTTTATTTTAAAATAAATATCAAATATTTTATTTTATTAAAATATAAAAATCTTTTCAATAAGTAAGAAAAAAAAATAAATAAAAATGATCTGTTTTCTATATATCATTTGGAATTCAATTTTATCATAAAGGAAATTAATAAAAATTCGAAAATATAATAAAAATAATTTTAAGAAGGAATTTTGTCAAATATATATATATATATATATATATATTAAACACTTAAATATTATTTATTAAAGGCTTATTCAATACAAAAATTATTATTAAAATAGAAAAAACAGGTATATTAAATTTTTTTATTAAGAATTTAATTCGAAATTCAAAATATTATTTTATTATTATTATTTAAAAAAAAAAGTTTTGTTAATATTTATTTTATTTTATTTTATTCTATTTTAGTCTTAATAGAAATAATAAATATTAAAATAAATTAAATTATTTTATATTTTGATATACTTATTTATTATTACGCAATATTTTACATTATTATTATTATTATTATTATTATTATTTTATTCAATGCAATAAATATAAATATAATAGATACATTTTTACGCCAACTGATACATTAAAAATTATGAATTTAAATTTAAATTTAAAAAAAAAAAAAAAAAAAAATTATTAATACATTTATTTTTGATTTATATATACTATTAGTTTATTTTATTATTTTTTGTATCACTTCTTAATCTTTTTCTTTTTTTTCTTTTTGTAGCACTTCTTAAACTTTTATATATACCATCAGATTCTTGATCTTTTTTTCTTTTATTTTTAGAATTAGGTTGATCAATTTTTCTTTCATTTTCAGATTTAGGATATTCATCAACTGATATTTCTTTTAATTTATTATCACATTCTTCTATTATACATGAATATAATTCATTTTCTGTATTTAAATTTATTCCTAATAATAAAATATTTCCCTTATATCCATCATTTTTTAAGTCATGATAATATTTTTTTCGATGTATTTGTTTAAGGGCTTTTTTTGCTGAACCATCCACTTTCAATTCTATTATAATAACTGTTTGACTTTTTTTTTTTGGATAAAATATAAAATCTGAAATTCCTTTTCCTTTACCTACTTCTTCAACTATATAATTAATCCTAGCATTAAAATAAGCAAACTCTACAACACGTTTTAAATTATCATAATCCATTTTATCTCCTAGTTTGATATTTTCCATATGAGAGTTTCCTAAAATTTTACATATTTCTTTTGGATTTTTTTTTAATGTCATTTCTAACATCTTTCCGGAATTATTTATCATATTATAATAATACTCCAGATCATTATATTTTCTTAAAACATTTATAAATTTTTCTTCTAATTCTTTATTTGGAATAGAAATTTTTCCGTCATAATAAGTTAAGAATCCAAACGTAACCATTTTTGAATATAATTCGGCTTTCAATTTTTTTTCATTTGTTTTTTCATTTGTTTCTTTATTATTTGTTGAACTATTTAAATTATTTTCTGCTCCAAAATTTTCTAATTTTATTTCTATTTTTTTCCTTTAATTAATTCTAAAATATTATCTTTTACACCTAAAATATTAAAATTAATTATATTGACTAATTCATCAAAACGTCCTGTTTTGTCCAATAATTTTCAATCCTATCATCGGCTAAAGCATGATATATTGACCATGGATTAAAGATTTTTTCACCGTTATACGCTTTATATCCATTATACCAATTTTCTAAATTTTCATATTTAATTTTACTATTTTTATTAATTTTTTTATTTTTTTCACAAAGATCGCGAACTTCTTGTTCCGTAAAACCAAAATATTGATAATATTTTTTATCTTTTAGCATAGAATATTCATCAAAACAATTTAGGGTTGATTGAGAAAACTCTTTTGCTATTGGTGATATTCCAGTCATATAAGCAAAGGCTGAATAACTTTTATCTTTTATTAATGATTTCAAAAATCGAATATATTTAACTTTGTCATCAGGAGTAAAATCTATTACTAAAAATTACAGAATCCCATTCATCAATAATAATAATAAAATCTTTAGTCTTATGATGTAGATTTCGTAAATTATAAATTAAATTATCATTTTTATCATTATTTAATACATTAATATTTGGATAAATATATTTGATATCATCTTTTCAAAATATCATTAATACTATCTAATAAAGCATTTAAAGAATTGTATTTAAAAAGTTCAGATGAAAAATCAAAATATAAGGTATGATATTTTCCTTGAAATTTTCTATATTGTTCTATTTCTTTTTTTTTTTTCAGTTTCATCTGAACTTTTTCCTTTGGAAACTTTAAGTTTATCAAATATTTCTTGAGAATCAATTCCAACACTATAATATGTAGTTAACATGGCAGCTATTGATGTTTTCCCAAATCTTCTTGGTTTTGTAATACATACATTTTTACGGCCATCTTTACCGATTAATTTATTAAAATCATTTATAATATTTGATTTATCAACAAAGAATTCTTGGTTAAGTAAATCTTTAAATTTTTTATACATGTCTTCACTATCAATTATGACTCCCAGTTTTTGCATTTTGCTACCTTTTTTTTTTTTTTTATTTTTATAATAAACAAAATTTTTTAAAAATATTTCTCTTGAATTACATTTTTAATGAACAAATTTTAATTTATTAAAAATAAAATATATAATAAAAATTTATTAATAAATTTTTATTAAATAAATGAATAGAAAAGAAAAAAAAATAAATAAATATTTCTTTTTTATTAATTACTTAATTACTAAAAAAAAAATTAAAAAATTAAAAAAAAAAAAAAAAAATTAAAATTCATTATAAAATTAAATATATTTATTTTATTTTATTTTATTTTATTTTATTTTATTTTATTTTATTTTATTTTATTTTATTTTATTTTATTTTATTTTATTTTATTTTATTTTATTTTATTTTATTTTATTTTATTTTATTTTATTTTATTTTATTTTATTTGATAAATGAATAATAACAAAAAATAAAATAATAGATAGTAAATAGTAAATAATATAACAGTATTATATATGTATATATATTATAAAAAAATAAATGATAATAAATAATAAATAAAAAAGCACTTAAAAATTAAATATATTTATTAATTTTTTTGATTTGGAAAGGTTTTTAATATAAAATAGAAGAAAATTTAAAAACTAGAATTCAATCATTATTAAAAATGGTTATAATAAAATTGATGTTGCTGAATTATAGCTTAATTGTTTATTTGATTTAAATAAATATAAATTATAACAAATGAAGATGATTACTAAAATTATAAATTATAATTAATTTATTGTCAAAAGTATTCTAAAAAATATAAATATAACTCAATAATGATTATTAAAGAATATTATTTTTATTTAATTTGAAAAATATCAATTATTCATTAATAAATAATAATATTATTATTATTTTAAAGAAAAAAAAAAAAAAAAAAAAAAAAGAATAATAAATATTATTAAATAATAAATATTAAATAAAAAAATATTCAAAAAAAATATTCAAAAAAATATTCAAAAAATATTCAAAAAAATATTCAAAAAATATTCAATATTATTAAAATAATAACAAAAAGAATTATTAAATATATATTATTTTATTTATTTATATATATTATATTTTTATTTATTTATATAATTATGCCAAAGAAATAATATTTGAAAAATTTTGGAGTTAAATTTTTAAATGAATTTTATATTGTTGACCTTTATCCATTCTTTGATAAAACACAAATATATTATAATAAACTTCAAATATTAAAATTTTATTATTTAAAAATATTTAAAATTTTATTATTTAAAAATATTTAAAATTTTAAAATTATTTAATATTTAAAATTTTATTTAATAATTATTTTTAAATTATAAAACTTTATTATATGTTTAATTATTAAAAAATTATATATTTTATTTATTATTATTTTAATTGTTTTATGATAATAAATTATAATTTTAATTTATTTTAGATTTAAATTATTCAAAAAAAAATTATATATATACTTTTTTAAAATTAATAAATTTATATTTGAATATTTAATTAATAAAATATATAAATTGATTTTTTTTTTTTTTTTTTTTTTTTCAATTTGTTTATTGTTTAAAGACATATTAGCATATATATATATACTAAAAAAAAATAAGTTATATTTTTAATAATTAAAACAATAACTTTTAATTTGATTTATAAATTTTCAATTTAAAATACACAACGTATTTTTTTTTTCAAATAAAGCGAGAATTAAAATATATTTATATGAACCATTGTCAAAGTATAATAAAATAAAAAAAAAAAAAAAAAAAAAAAAAAACATGTTAATATTGTGATAATAAGTATATTAACATGTCAATATTTTATGATAAATAATGATAAACAATATGAAAGTTTTGAAAAAATTATATTAAATAAAGTTTCAAAAAGTAATTTTAAAAATTTTAGACATTTAATCTAAAGAGAAGTTATTATTAAAAATTAATAATACTAAATAAGTATTTAATATATAAATTTTTTATTAGAAACAAAATTGATATTAATAGATATTATTATAAAAAATTAGCATTAAATACAAATATTACTCAAGAATCGTTATTTTAATTATTTTTACTTATATAAATATGATTATATAACGAAAACTAAACTTGTATATTTTTTATTATAAGGATTATTATTATATAGAATGAGATTTAAATATAAATTTAAGTTTTCTTCATCTTTTAATATTTTTATTATAATAATAAAGAATATTTAAATATAAATTTAAGTTTTTTTCATCTTTGAATATTTTTATTATAATAATAAAGAATATTTAAATATAAATTTAAGTTTTTTTCATCTTTGAATATTTTTATTATAATAATAAAGAATATTTAAATATAAATTTAAGTTTTTTTCATTTTTGAATATTTTTATTATAATAATAAAGAATATATTTAAATTGAAAAAATGTTAATATTGCTTATAAATATTATATTTTTGAATATAATATTTATAAGAAATATTTTGAATAATATATCTTTTAATAATGTTAATTTCTGATTCTTCTATAATTCTTATTCTATTACTTGCAATTCCATGTTTTATTTTGTATATTTTATCATTTACTTTAGTTCTAAGTTTTTTTGTTATTTTTTATTTTTTTTCCTATTCATTTAATGAAGAATATTTATTTACATTTTCCTCTTTTTTATTAATCATAAATATTTTAGTAAATTATATTTTATATATATATATATAAATTATAATTTAATGATCAGTTTAAAAAAATATCTTCATCCAAAAGAACATTATTAACAAAATCCTATTAAATTTTGTTACCAACTATTATATATATATATATATATATATATATTTGGAACAAATAAAGAATTTCAATATATTTTTTTAATATATGTAAAGGAAATTTTATAAGTAATCTTATTTTACATTTTATAAAACAAGATTACTTATAAAATTTCCTAACCCTTATAAAATTTCCTAAGCTTCATAGCCAATAGTAAATCCGAAGGATTTACTATTGGTTATTCGCTATTGATATAATAAAAATTTCTTATTGAATTAATATATTTAAATATATTACTATATATTTTAATATATTGATTCAAAAAATTTTTTTCTATTAAAAATTTAATACTCTTATCCAATCATAGTTGTATTTTATGTAATAATGAAATACAATACTAATAATAAATAATAATAGAGAAAATGAATGAAAGATAATTCAATAATAATAAATTACATTGTAATATTATTATTATTAATTATTTATTCATTTTTGATTTCTTTATTATTATTCTATATATATACAATATACTAAGATTTTTTTTATAATACTCATTAATAATAATATTATTATTATCTTTTTTTTAAATTTATTATAAATTTCTTATATATATGAATTTTTTAAAATTCTTATTATTCATTATGAACTATAAATAATTATTTATTTATTTTTCATATTCTATATAATTTTATAATTTTTTTATCTATATATTTTTCATATTCTATATAATTTTATAATTTTTTTATCTATATATTTTTCATATTCTATATAATTTTATAATTTTTTTATCTATATATTTTTCATATTCTATATAATTTTATAATTTTTTTATCTATATATATATACAATGTAAATTTTTGTATTATCTTAATAATATTTAAGAATATTGTTAAGTAATATTTTTTATTTATATTTATATATTTTATATTTTCATTAAGCTTTATAAATTATTATATATTTTTTATTATATAATATTATTTTATTATTTATTTATTTATTTTTATAAATGAATGAATATGGATAATTTTATATAATATCATATATATATATAATTTTTTCAACTTTTACTCTAATATATATATATATAAGAAATTTTTATGAATAATGAAATATTTATTTATAATAATTTTTTTTATTTATATATATTTATTTAATTTTATATACTTAACTCATTTTATATATTATTTAGTAAAGATAAATTAATTTTGATATATATTTATTTATTTATTTATTTAGATATTTAGATATATATAAAAATTTAATTTTATTTTTATTTAGATATATATAAATTTTTTCAATGTTTACTAATATATATATAATAGGTATAATGAAAATTTTATTTTTTTCTTAATAGTGTTAATTAATATATATATTGTGATCTTAAGATTATAATATTTATTTAATTTTTCTACTATTATTTAAAAATTTTATTTTCACTATATCAATATTATATATATATATTATTAATTTAAATTCTTTTATGTAGATTTTTTATTAACATTATATATATATAGATATCTATTTATTTAGTTATTTATATATATATTTGTTTTTATAAGAATTTACATATATTATTATTTATATAATTACGTATTGTAATATGTTTTGTATTGCAGATCACGTAATTAACTTGGAAAAAATTTGCAAAACTTTAGAATAGAATATTAAAATACATTAATGTAAGGGTTTTAGTACGTTTTACGTAACTTTAAAAACCTTATTTTTAACGTATTTTAGCTTAGTTTAATTTTTTATCGATCTCATGTAATAATAATTTTTAATAATTTATGTATAACTTTTGATTGTATGCACTTTGCATTATTTTCTTTAGTATATATAGGTTTATTATTTATTTATTATTATATATATTTTTTTATCTCATTTTATTAAAAATTTTTACTGTGTTACTTTTCTCAGAGTTACACAACAAGAATTTTGATATTATTATCATTTTATTTTATTGTGCAACATTTTGTCAATAATATATTAATAAATATAATAAAATTAATTTTTATTTAATAATAATTAATAATTAAAATTTAATTCAAGCCTCAAAAATAGTTTAAGAATAATTTAAATATTTTATCAATTTTATTATTAATAATTAGAATATTTTAGAAATTATTTTATTTCTGTAAAAATAATAATTATTAATGTATTAATAATATTTTTATGCTTTTAGTAATTAATCATTTTCTATTACTAATAACTCATTTTCTATTAGTAATATTAGTTAGTTTATTTATATAGTTTAAATTTAGAAAAAAAATATAAATATGAAGAAAAATCACTTTTACATTTTTTCTTCATAAAAGAGATTATCGTCTGAATAATCCAAATTGAAGATTTAACCATAATCTTTATTAATTTATTTTTTATATCGATAGTTAGAAACAATTTATAAATTTAATTACTATTTAACTTTAATAAATAATAATATTCTTAAACTAAATTTTAAAAAAAAAAAAAAAAGAAAAAATTTATTACAAGCCACATTTAATAACTTTCAGCCTATTTCGTTTGTTTAACCTTTTGATACATTTCCAGTTCTCAATAAAATTTTTTGATTATTTTATCATAAATTTTTGTTGTACTACTCTTAAGATTGTTTCACAAGAAAAATTTTTCTGATTCATATTTATATATATATCTTGCATGGATATACTTTGTTTTTCATAAATTTTTTTCTATATATATAGTTTTATATATATAGTTTTTTTTACTCTATTTTCACCTTTTTTCTCCTTTATTTTATTTTTTTAACGCATACAATTCCAAATATTAATAAAATAATCGTTAAAAACCTAACTAACCCTTTTTCTCGAGATGTATTCAGATGCAAAAATTTGAATACTTACTATATAGAATAATTTTCAAGATGTAAATTAAAAAATTTAATTATTTTTTGATTTACTATACATAGTTTAATTTTTTTAATTCTCAATATTATTCAAATGATAAAAAATTTGAATATTCAATATACTATTAAAAATTTTTATTGTACTACATATTATCAAAAGGTTAAACAAACGAAATAGGCTGAAAGTTATTAAATGTGGCTTGTAATAAATTTTTTCTTTTTTTTTTTTTTTTAAAATTTAGTTTAAGAATATTATTATTTATTAAAGTTAAATAGTAATTAAATTTATAAATTGTTTCTAACTATCGATATAAAAAATAAATTAATAAAGATTATGGTTAAATCTTCAATTTGGATTATTCAGACGATAATCTCTTTTATGAAGAAAAAATGTAAAAGTGATTTTTCTTCATATTTATATTTTTTTTCTAAATTTAAACTATATAAATAAACTAACTAATATTACTAATAGAAAATGAGTTATTAGTAATAGAAAATGATTAATTACTAAAAGCATAAAAATATTATTAGTACATTAATAATTATTATTTTTACAGAAATAAAATAATTTCTAAAATATTCTAATTATTAATAATAAAATTGATAAAATATTTAAATTATTCTTAAACTATTTTTGAGGCTTGAATTAAATTTTAATTATTAATTATTATTAAATAAAAATTAATTTTATTATATTTATTAATATATTATTGACACGGTCCTCTTCCAAAGTCGGATTCCAGACGACTAATGAAATTTTTCTAATCGTTCAATGTGAACGATTGGTGAGAATCTTGAACCGGAAGGGAGTTCTAGTTTAGCTGTGACCGGTGATAACATTTCAATAATTTTGTAGGGGCCAGAACGTCTTAAGTCGAATTTTTTAGATCTTCTTGAGGAGGGAACAAGATTCAGCCATACATAGTCATTAACCTTAAAATCAGGGCCTGTGGCGCGTTTTTTATCAGCTTGTTGTTTGTAAATTAATTTATTTTTATTAATAATATTGTAAATTTTATTAAAGTGGCTTGACCAATCTAATGTAGTATATTCTGCAACATTAGAAGCATGTTGGGAGGAAACAAAAGGATCAAAATTAAGTTTATAGCCATAAACAATTTCAAATGGTGATTGAGAAGTAGTAGAGTTAACTGAATTATTAATTGCAAATTCAACAAGTGGTAAATAATAAGTCCAAAGTGCTGGTTTTTCAAATGTAATACAGCGTAAAACTTGGGAAACAATACCATTCATACGTTCCGCTTGGCCATTACTTTGATGATGATGAGCAGTCGAGTAAAGGCAATTAACATTTAATGATTCTAAAAGCTTTTTCCAAAATCGGGAGGTAAATTGGCTTCCTCGATCTGATGTAATAGAAGCAGGTAATCCATGTTAAGAGAAAATATGTTTCATGAATAAATTGGCAATATCTTCGGCGGATGGAGTACCAGAAACAGGAATAAAGTGAACCATTTTACTAAATTGGTTGGAAACAGTCATAATAGAGTCGAAACCAGAGGATGGTGGAAGATCAGTAAGAAAATCGACATTAACATGAGTCCATGGTTTGGAAGGAGTATCGGATAATTGAACAAGTCCGTATGGCGCATGATTTTTATCTTTAGCTGTGGCGCAGCGAATACAATTTTTTACAAAGGTATCGACATCTTCATTTAAATTTGGCCAATAATAATATCTTGCGAGTAATTCTTCTGTCTTCTTGTTGCTAAAATGTCCAGCTACTGGATTGGAATGATATTGATTAATAATGTCATGGCGGAGTTCCTTAGGCAAATAAATCCTATAGTTATAATATAAAATATCGTTAATTAATTCAAAATTTTTATTATTATTGTTATTACCTTTAATTAAATCAATAATCTTTAATATTTCCGGATTGCTTGAGTAAAGATTTTTAATATTATCGAAAAAATCACAGTTATTAACAGAGGAAGTAATAAGTCCAACAAAAAAATCTGGGCGTCTCGATAAAATATCTGCCTTTTTATTTGAGGCTCCATTTCTGTATACAATTTCGTAATTAAATTTTGATAAGAATTCGTACCAACGAATTTGACGATCGGATAATAAATCGGCTCTTTTAGGAAACTTGAGATTACGGTGGTCGCAATAAATCTTAAAAGGGAATTTTGCACCTTGTAAATGATTTCTCCATTCTTTAAGGGCGGCAATAATGGCGAGAAGTTCCTTATCATATACGTCATATCTTGTTTCGGAATTTTTTAACCCTTTGGACATAAAGGCGCAGGGATGTAAAACGTTATTATTGTCGTACTGTGAGAGTACCGCACCAATTGCGAAATTACTGGCATCGGTTTCTAAAATAAATGGTCTAGAGTGGTCAGGAATTCTAAGAATAGGCTCGAACGTGAATTTCTCCTTAATGAGGGCGAAGGCTTGGTCTTGTTCTTTAGTCCAATTGAAAGGAACGTTTTTACGTATTAGTTTATGAAGTGGCTGAGCAATCTTAGAAAAGTCCTTAATAAAGCGGCGGTAAAAATTGGCTAATCCTAAGAATTGTTGCACTTCTTTGACGTTTCTAGGTATGGGCCATTTACAAACAGCGTCGACCTTGTCCTTGCACATAGAAATTCCATTGTTAGAAATAATATAGCCTAAAAATTCGATTTGATTTTTAAAAAATTCGCATTTTTTTAACTTACAGTATAATCCATTTTTTAATAAAATATTTAAGACAGTCTTAACATGAGTAATGTGTTCGTCCCTAGTTTTAGAAAATATTAATATGTCATCAATATAGGAAAAGGCGAATTTATCTAAGACTTCCGAGAGTATATCATTAAGAAAGTGTTGGAATGTGGCTGGGGCGTTGGTAAGACCGAAAGGCATAACTTCGTACTCAAAGTGTCCGTATCTGGTACGAAAGGCAGTTTTGTATTGATCCCCTTCACGAATGCGAACCAAATTATAAGCTCCTGGTAGGTCTAATTTAGAGAAGACGGTACAACCTTGAACTCTATCTAATAAGTCTCTAATCAGAGGCAAAGGATAGCATTCTTGATTGTGGCGTCATTTAGATTTCTGTAGTCAATTACCAAACGTTGAGATCCATCTTTCTTGGGGACAAAAAAGGTTGCGGCTCCAAAAGGTGATTTAGAACGTCGAATAAAACCATATCTAAGATTTTCTTCAAGATAAATCCTTAAACATTCTTCTTCTTCAACAGTTAATGAATAAATTTTACTATAGAAAGGTATAGTATTAGGTTTTAAATCTATGGCGCAGTCGTAAATGCGGTGTGGCGGAAGCTCCTTTGGTTTACGTTCATCAAAAACTTCTTTAATGTCCATAAGTTCTTCTGGAATTTTGGGTTGTGTTTCTTCTTTAGGATTTAAATCTTCTTCGTCTGAATCATACAATTCATCTGTAGAAATAAAATCTTTAATTAAATTAACATTATTATGTTCGGATAATTCATCAGCAAATTGTAATCGTAATGTATCGTCAATGTAGTAAATGTGTGGCTTATTATTTAATATGTAATCGTAACCTATGATTCCTACATAGTTTTCTAATTGAATAATATAAAAGGTAGTGTCACTAGAATGATTTTCATAGCTAAGTTTTAGTGGTTCTGTTTTTCCAAAAACAACGGAAGATCCATTAATACCATTAACTTGTTTTAAGTTTTCATCTTTAATTATTTTGATATTATTTTCTTCTACAAAATTTTTACTTAAAAAGGACTTACAAGCACCAGTATCGAATAAAAGTGGCGCATCAATAATTTTATTATCATGGTGTATATTGAAATTGAGAATTGGACCAGATTGTTCATTTTGTGGGTCCATACAAGGAATTGAATTAACCATATTGGAAGAGTCTTTAAGTGTCAGACCAGGTTGTTTATTTTTTGGGTCCTTACAAAAAATTGTGCTAACATTATTAGAAGAATTTTGTTGTTGATTTCTTAAGTCCTTTTGACGGCGAAAGCAGTTATCTTCAGTGTGTCCAAGGCGTCTACAATAAGCACATCTAGTTGGCGGGTTATTGTTATTATTATTCTTGTTGCGTGTATTGTTACGAAATTTATTATTATTAGAACTCGTATTAGATGTGGCTTGATTGGAAAATGTACGTGAATTTCGGCTAGTACGTGCAGCTAAATGTCTGTCCAAACGAATGGCTAAACGGGCAAGATCATCTAAGTTATCTGGTAGCGGAAAGATACTATCCAAACGGTCTTGCACTCTTGAGTCTAAACCATGGTAGAAAGTGTCCATAAGTAAGGATTCATCTGATTCGACGAAAACAGCTAGACGGCGGAATTCGTTTACGTAATCGATCGCGTTTCCAATACCATGTTGACGGAGTCTTCTGAATTGACTTTGATGGTGGTAATCTAAGTCAGGGTCTCCAAAAGTGTTACGAAGTCTTTTAATAAATTCTGTCGAGTTGCTTAGAAAGGCAGGATAACGTTCACATAGTTTAGCAGCCCATTCATAGGCAGGTCCACCCATATTGTTTATCATATATCGTACTTCTTTCTTCATGTCTGAGAAGAACGTAGGATAGCTACTGAAATTACACTTGCAATGAGCAATGAAGGATTCTACCATATTTCTGTCACCACAAAATCTAGGAGGGCGGCGAATAATTTCATCCTTGATTTCCATAGCGGCATCATCTTGTTGGTCGGTCTCATTATTTAGTTCTGGTTGAGGCTGAGCAGCAGGAATAAAAGTTGTTTGATGGATGAACGTTCCATGTTTTGTAAACGATTAATTATAGCTAAAGAGAGTAGGTGAGTAATTAAAACTTCCAGGGTATTTCTTGGTTATATGCGATAAAAGAGATTATTATCAAAAGGTTAAACAAACGAAATAGGCTGAAAGTTATTAAATGTGGCTTGTAATAAATTTTTTCTTTTTTTTTTTTTTTTAAAATTTAGTTTAAGAATATTATTATTTATTAAAGTTAAATAGTAATTAAATTTATAAATTGTTTCTAACTATCGATATAAAAAATAAATTAATAAAGATTATGGTTAAATCTTCAATTTGGATTATTCAGACGATAATCTCTTTTATGAAGAAAAAATGTAAAAGTGATTTTTCTTCATATTTATATTTTTTTTCTAAATTTAAACTATATAAATAAACTAACTAATATTACTAATAGAAAATGAGTTATTAGTAATAGAAAATGATTAATTACTAAAAGCATAAAAATATTATTAGTACATTAATAATTATTATTTTTACAGAAATAAAATAATTTCTAAAATATTCTAATTATTAATAATAAAATTGATAAAATATTTAAATTATTCTTAAACTATTTTTGAGGCTTGAATTAAATTTTAATTATTAATTATTATTAAATAAAAATTAATTTTATTATATTTATTAATATATTATTGACACATATAGATAAATTTTATACTTTATTATTAGAATAGCTTTATTAGATATACTTATACTTTATTAATTTTATTAATTTATGAAATTTTTTACTATATATATAATGTTTTAATGTAAATAGTATTTATGTATTATGTATTTATATATATAGATCTAATATGTTTATACATTTACTAATACAATTTCCATATATAAGAAATTCCTTTTTCGGAAGAGAGTTTCCTTATATGGGAAAAGTAGTACATTATATATATTAAATTACGTGTAGTATTACATTTTGTAGTGCCGATCACGTAATTAACTTCGACTATTTTCGCCAAACTTTTTATATATATATATTCTATAGTATAGAGAGAGAGAAAATTGGAATACATTAAAGTAAGGTTGTACGAACGTTTAAAAACCTTAATTTGTTAATGTATGAAATTTTTTAATATTTAGTATTTCGGTACTAGATTCAACTTTCCTATACTAATATTTTAAATTATATCTCATGTAATTTTTTTTATAACTCATGTAAACTTCCCAAAATCACAAAAAAGAAATGAATAAAGTCATAACATTTAAAGCCTAACCCCTAGTTAGGATGTATTAAACTTCGGTTAGGATGTATTAAACTTTCAGTTAGGATGTATATATAGAAAGAAAACGTATTAGGGCTATATAATAAATATATTATTTTATGAATTTTTATTTTTATCATTATTTATTTTATCATTATTTATTTATTTATTATTTATTTATTATTTATTATTTATTTTTTATTATTTATTATTTATTATTTATTATTTATTTATTATTATTTATTTATTATTTTTTATTTATTATTATTTATTTTTTATTATTTTTTTTTATTATTTATTATATTTTATTTATTTATTATTTATTATTATTTATTTTTTATTATTTATTTTTTATTATTTATTTTTTATTATTTATTTTTTTATTATTTATTTTTTATTTATTATTATTTATTTTTTATTATTTATTTTTTATTATTTATTTATTTATTATTTATTATTTATTTTTTATTATTTATTATTTATTATTTATTATTTATTTATTATTATTTATTTATTATTTTTTATTTATTATTATTTATTTTTTATTATTTTTTTTTATTATTTATTATTTTTTATTTATTTATTATTTATTATTATTTATTTTTTATTATTTATTTTTTATTATTTATTTTTTATTATTTATTTTTTTATTATTTATTTTTTATTTATTATTATTTATTTTTTATTATTTATTTTTTATTATTTATTATTTATTATTCATTATTCATTATTTATTATTATTCATTATTTATTATTTATTTTTTATTATTTATTTTTTATTATTTATTTTTTATTTATTATTATTTATTTTTTATTAATTATTTATTATTATTTCTAATTATTTATTATTATTTATTTTTTATTATTTATTTTTTATTATTTATTTTTTATTATTTATTTTTTATTATTATTTATTATTATTATTTATTTATTATTTATTATTTATTATTTATTTTTATTATTTATTTTTTATTATTTATTTATTATTATTTATTATTGACTGATGCTATAAAAACTTTTTATAATATATTAAAATATAATGAAAATATAACATTTCATATAATGCCGATCCTATTTCCGACCCTAGTGGAATAGGATAGATCAATTTTACTTTAATTCTATATTTAGAATTAAGGGCTGTATGGATTTATTGTTTTTAAATATTATTATACTTCGTTTTTTCCTCCAGTATTATCTATTATTATCTATAATATTTTACTGGTTTTTATTTTTTTTAGTATCATTTTTTTTCATTATGTGTTTTTTTTATGATTCATGTATTTTAATATTTAAATTCAATAAAGTTGACCTACAAATTGTGTGCCATAAAAAAAAAAAAAAAAAAAAAAAAAAAAAAAAAAATCATATATTGTACTACCTTTTATTTTGTTTGTGTATCACAAATTGCAGTACATACATACCTATAAATTCAAATATATTTTTATACCATATTATTATTATATTATACAAATAAATTTGAATATATTTATTGATATTAACAATAAATATTTTCATATATTATAAATATAATTTATATTATATATTGAAATTCAAAAGTAAATTTTAAAAATTTTTAAAAATAATATTAATACTATTAATAAAAAAATATTTTATAATAATACAATTAATAAAAAAATTTTTTTATATTAATATATGAATATGATTTAGTTTAAATGATATTTATAATATATGAAAATAATTTAGTTTAAATAGTATTTATAATATATGAATATGATTTAGTTTAAATAATATTTATAATATATGAAAATGATTTAGTTTAAATAATATTTATAATATATGAAAATGATTTAGTTTAAATGATATTTATAATATATGAAAATGATTTAGTTTAAATGATATTTATAATATATGAAAATGATTTAGTTTAAATAATATTTATAATATATGAAAATGATTTAGTTTAAATAATATTTATAATATATGAAAATGATTTAGTTTAAATAATATTTATAATATAGGTAATAATTTATAATTTATTTTTAATCATTGTATGGAATTGAAACATAATTATGAATTCTAAAGCATCATTTATTATATAGGAATATTTTTTATCCTATTTGAAATTATTTTATAATATTAATAATTAATCGTATTTGAAATTATTTAATAATATTAATAATTAATCGTATTTGAAATTATTTAATAATATTAATAATTAATTGTATTTGAAATTATTTTATAATATTAATAATTAATTGTATTTGAAATTATTTTATAATATAATATTAAACATTAATTGTAATTGAAGCTGTTTTAATAATTCATTATATTTTATTTCTTATAATAAACCTATTATTATATAATAATTTTTTCTTAAAAAAAAAATTTGTTATTCTAAAGTTTTAATATTATTAAGTAAAAATTCATAATTTTCCAGTATCATAATGGAAATGGATTATGAATATGAAAATTTAAATGGTGGTAGCAGTAGTAGTAACACCTATAATACTTCTGTTACCAATATCGAAGAGGAAAATCCAATAAAAACCATTAAATTGGATTTTCAAACCAATGTAATACCGCCGCCAGAGGTCTATAACTTACCGCTCAATGATCCAAGAAGGTATGGAAAAATAAGGGATACCTTCATTAGGGATGCTGGGCTTAGGAACATTTTTTTCTTTCTGGATCTTGACACAACTAAGAAAGAAATGTTTCCTATTAAATGTAACAGTGGGGGATGCCAAGGGAATATCTACAGAGAGCGGATAATCAAAAGTGGGACCAACGTTAAAACTTATTACACTATCCGGTGTAATAAATGTAAAGGATATGTATCGGCGGTTGGGTTCAAGGCTTACCTAATTTACTTAAATTTAAGGGGGATAGTGTATCTTACTGGCGACAACGATACAAATTTCAAAATTCATTTTAAAGACTTAGTCAGTGGTAATGTTGTTGCCTCTTACAAATTCTTCTTGGAAAAGGATACACTAAATATGCCAAATACCCCTTTATTTCCTTCTCCTGGAGCCAAAGATAAAAGTATTGGGGAGCTGAAGGAATGCCTTGTATGTAACTATGATATTGAAGGTTATGGGAATATTATTAATAATTCTTATAAATCTTTTCAATTATTCTATACAAGTTACTACAAAAAAGGTAAGCCAAAAAATATAAACCCCCACCAAAAAAATAAAGATAATGATCATTCTACAAATCTTACATTAGAATCTTTTTTGCCGAGATTTAATGTAGAAAATCATTATCAAGCTGTTGATAATATTTCATTAGAAAGTTTTAATAAAGTTCTAAAAGATAATTTTGAAATGAAAAAATCTATTAATACACTTTTAATGAAATTATCAACAAACGAAAGGCAAATACAATTATTATTAAATAATAATAATAATAATAATAATAATAATAATAATAATAATAATAATAATAATAATAATAATAATAATAACGACAATAATAATAATAATGACAATAATACATCAGTAATATCTAATGTTATACAAAATATAAATGAAATAATAAATATTTCATCCTCACCTCCAAATTATTATAATGATATAGCTACTACTACTACTACAACTTCTAATTCTATTTCTCCTTTTGATAATTATGAATCTTCATCTGAATTTGATAATACAGAAGAAGATCCAGATTATTTAGAATAAATAGTATCATGAGTAGTATAAATAATAGAAATAGAAATATAAATAACAGAAATAGAAATAGAAATAATAACCCTAGTAGTAGTAGTAATAATAATAACGATAATAACAATTATTATAATATTAATAATAATGACAATAATAATGAAGAATATTTTAATTATAGAAAAAGAAAATTTAGTATTATAGATTATTTTAATAATAAACGTAGAAAATTTAATAATAATAATAATAATAATAATAATAATAATAATAATAATAATAATAATAATAATAATAATAATAATAATAATAATAATAATAATAATAATAATAATATTCTTAGTAATAGTATTTATAATAATAATATTAATAGTAATAAACGAAAATTACTAGATAATATTATTAATTTCAATAAAAAAATAAAAATTTATGAAAATTATAATAATTTTAATTATGAGGTGAAATATTTAAGAAAGGAGGATTTTAATGAAAATCTTAAAAATAAAAAATTTAATATAAAAATAACATCAAATATTTTAATTGAAAAAATCAATAATCAAATTGGTTACAGATATAAAGAAAATATTGATAAATTAAATATTTTTTATTTAAATTCAACAGGTTTTAAGGATTATAAACAAAAAATAATTTTTCAAAATTTAATTTATCAATATGATATAATTTTTATTGCTGAATCCTGGTATGGAAGTTTTGATAAAATAATCAAAAAAAACTCATTTGTTGCTACAACTCCATACCCTTTATTTAAAAGTGGTATTCGGCATAATGGAGGAATATATTGTTTTTCAAATCCTCTATTAAAACCATATATATCTGTATTACAGTGCACTAAGTACTCAATTTCAATTAAAATATTTGATATAATTATAAAAGGAATATATCTTCCTCCTTCCTTGAAACCTTATCAATTCAAAAATGAATTGATAAATGATAATTCATATATTCCACATATAATATTAGGTGATTTTAATGTTGATATTATTAAAGATGATCCAAAAGATAAATCACCTATATTAAAGGAATATTGTGAAAAAAATGGCCTATATTATCGAAGGCCAATATTAAAAAGTGCCGAAGTTGGTATACCAAAGTTAGACCATACTTTTGTGCACAAAAAAATAAAAAGCAATGTATATACTGGGAGTCCACCTTACGATACAAATCATCCCAGTATAGAATTAGAAGCATTTATAAATAACCCTATTAAAAATTTTAATGTCATTAATATTAATAACAATAATTATAATAACAATTATATAAATAATAATAGTCACAGTTATAGTCATAGTCATAATCATAGTCATAGTCATAGTAATAATAATAGTAATAATAATAGTAATAGTAATAGTCATAGTAATAATAATATAAATAGTAATAGTAATGTTATAAAAAAAAGATATAATATTAAAAATATATATATTCCATATATTAAAAGTAGTTTTATTAATAGAATAAATATAATTTCTAGTTTAGTTATAAAAAATTTAATTGATTTTGAAAATTTTAAAGTTAAATATTCTAATGAAAAACAAAAATTAGTAGATATAGCAGATAGTATAGTATTAACTCTTTTACAAGATACTTGTGAAGATCTTTTAGGAGAGTTAAATGAAAATAAAAAAGTTTTTGAAGGTTATTCCTACAATAGTTTTTTTAAAAGTAAATATGAAATATTTAAGTTTAGTAGTAATAATTATAGAAATTTTCGTTATAATAATAATAATAATATCAATAATAATAATATCAATAATAATAATAATATCAATAATAATAATATCAATATCAATAATAATAATATCAATAATAATAATAATATCAATAATAATAATATCAATATCAATAATAATAATAATAATAATAATAATAATAATAATAATAATAATATCAATAATAATAATAATAATAATAATAATAATAATAATATCAATATCAATATCAATAATAATAATAATAATAATAATAATATCAATAATAATAATAATAATAATAATAATATCAATATCAATATCAATAATAATAATAATAATAATAATAATAATAATACTAATAATAATAATAATAATAGTTATTATAATTATGAAAATATTAATAAAAATAATGATATTAATGTGGCTATAAGGTTATTTAAAGAAAATCTAAAAACAATTAGTAAATCATCAGAGGATTATATTGAACCAAATAAATCTGATGGAAATCCAGTGGATGATGCCTATTTTTATTACAAAAGTTTTTACAAATTAAATAATAATAATAATCAAAATATTAAAAATAACAATTATTTAAGAGAAAAATATTTAGGAGTGGGTGAAGAAAAATTTTTTAAATATATAACTGTTGAAAAAATAAAATATAAAATTAGTAAATTATCATCTAATAAAGCTTGTGGTTTAGATGATATTCATACAGTTATATTACAGGAAATTAATGAAAGTAAATTTCCTGAAGTACTTCTCCATCTTTTTAAACTTTGTATTTCTTTAGGCATAACACCAAAAAGATGGAATGAAGCATTTATTTTTCCTATACCAAAAAAGGAAAAAACACATTATATCCAAGATTTTAGACCCATTTCTATTACAAATATTTTTAGAAAAATATTTGAAATAATATTACTTGATTTTATTGAAAATGAATTAAAAAATTATTTCAAATTATGTTGTAATCAAGCAGGGTTTAGAAGAGGTTATTCTACTATAACTCATGCTATTGTCTCTGATGCAACATGTTATGAAAACAATTTTCATGTTTTCTTGGATATAAAAAAAGCCTACGATTCTGTTCCAATTGGAAAATTGATTGAAAAATTAAATAATAGAAATCTACCTCCAGGAATCGTAAGCTTAATTACATCATTATTTACTGGGTGTAGTACAAGAATTCTTGTCAATCAAGAATTTACAGAAAAAGTATATCTTCAAAGAGGATTATTGCAAGGGTCTATACTTTCACCACTATTATTTAATATATTTATTGATGATTTAGCCATGGTTCTTACGAAAAAATATCCCAATGACCCATTGCCGCATTGTTTATTTTATGCAGATGACATAAAATTAAACCATAATAATGCTGAAGATATACAAAAAATGTTAAATATTTGTTCAACTTGGGCAAATAATAATTTAATGGAATTTAATATTCAAAAGTCTTCATTTTTATCTAAAGATTCTTCTTCATACAATAATAATAATAATAATAATAATAATAATAATAATAATAATAATAATAATAATACTAATAATACTAATAATAATAATAATATTAATAATAATAATATCAATAATAATAATATTAATAATAATAATAATATCAATAATAATAATAATATCAATAATAATAATAATATCAATAATAATAATAATATCAATAATAATAATAATATCAATAATAATAATAATATCAATAATAATAATATCAATAATAATAATACCAATAATAATAATATCAATAATAATAATAATATCAATAATAATAATACCAATAATAATAATATCAATAATAATAATAATAATATCAATAATAATAATACCAATAATAATAATATCAATAATAATAATAATAATATCAATACCAATAATAATAATATCAATAATAATAATAATAATATCAATAATAATAATACCAATAATAATAATATCAATAATAATAATAATATCAATAATAATAATACAATAATAATAATACAATAATAATAATATCAATAATAATAATAATAATATCAATAATAATAATATCAATAATAATAATATCAATAATAATAATAATATCAATAATAATAATACCAATAATAATAATATCAATAATAATAATAATAATATCAATAATAATAATACCAATAATAATAATATCAATAATAATAATAATAATATCAATAATAATAATACCAATAATAATAATATCAATAATAATAATAATAATATCAATAATAATAATATCAATAATAATAATAATATCAATAATAATAATACCAATAATAATAATATCAATAATAATAATAATAATATCAATAATAATAATACCAATAATAATAATATCAATAATAATAATAATATCAATAATAATAATACCAATAATAATAATATCAATAATAATAATAATATCAATAATAATAATACAATAATAATAATATCAATAATAAATAATATCAATAATAATAATATCAATAATAATAATATCAATAATAATAATAATATCAATAATAATAATAATAATAATATCAATAATAATAATATCAATAATAATAATAATATCAATAATAATAATATCAATAATAATAATAATATCAATAATAATAATACCAATAATAATAATATCAATAATAATAATAATATCAATAATAATAATATCAATAATAATATCAATAATAATAATATTAATAATAATATCAATAATAATAATAATAATAATATCAATAATAATAATATCAATAATAATAATATTAATAATAATAATATCAATAATAATAATAATAATAATAATATCAATAATAATAATGTCAATAATAATAATATCAATAATAATAATATCAATAATAATAATATCAATAATAATAATATCAATAATAATAATATCAATAATAATAATATCAATAATAATAATATCAATAATAATAATAATATCAATAATAATAATACCAATAATAATAATATTAATAATAATATCAATAATAATAATATCAATAATAATAATATCAATAATAATAATATCAATAATAATAATATCAATAATAATAATATCAATAATAATAATAATATCAATAATAATAATTTTTATTTGAAAATAAATAATAAAAAAGAATATTTAAATAAAGTATATTCTTATAAATATCTTGGATTCCCACATTCTTCAATGGGAATAGATTGGAGAAGCCATTTAGAAATGTCAGCGCGAAAGTCGCTACGTATTCTAAATTCTCTCCAATATTATAAAAATATTTGGCCTAGTTATATTAAACTACATATATTTAGAATATATATAAGGCCAATAATGGAACATTCAGCTTGTCTTGCTTTCTACTGGATGAATAACAAGACAACAGACAAGCTGAAAAAACAATATTCTCAAATATCAAGTATAGATTACAATGAAATAAAAAGTTACCATGAGGTAACAAAACAAGGAATGGAATGGATTGTAAATAGCAATAAGACATCCATTTCATCATGTCTTTTAGGCCTTCCTACAAGTTTAACAAGGCTTTATTGTCTGGCCTTAAAATTACAAAGACATATGGCAAAAATGGATGTCAATAATCCATTATATATAGCATTTAATACTCCATATAATGGAATAACATTTTCGTGTATGTCTTTGACTTATAAATTCTTTAAATGGAAAGAATTATTTACTTCTTTTAAATATTTTGGGCCTACCATTGCAGATAAACTATCTTCCTACAATAAACATATAGAAAATGTAGATAAGATAGTTACAAATGTTATACATAATGAAATAAGTAAACAAAAAATGGGAAATTGTATTCTCCCATTTTCAAGAGTAGCAAAGATAAAGATAAGTCAATTAAGTAGTAACAGTAAAGTTATTTCTACTGATCAATGTATCTTTATCAGAAATAATGATATACGAAATTATGCAATTGCTTGGAGATTAAATTCTTTATTCCTCCGAAAAAAATGTTCCATTTGTGGTAAAGAATTTAATCGAAGTCATATAAATAATTGTAATTTTATTAATAAACAACCATTTAATAGAATTATAAAAAAGCAAGATATTTATAATTTTAAAAATGATAAAATAAAATATAAAAATACACTACCAAAAACATATAATATTTTAGATTCTTTATTGAATCATCAAAATTATTATATTTTTGGTAAATTTATAAAAGAAATGAAAGAAGACTTTGAAAACATAGAATAAAAATAAATAGAATATTATTTATTTTATTAATCAAAACAAAAAAAAAATATTATTTATATATATATTTCAGATAAAAAAAAATTATTATTGACAACAATAAATTTATATAATACAAGAAATTATTAACAAAAAAAGTTTTTATTATAATATATATACAAACAAAAAATTTATATAATACAAAAAAAATATGGACAAAGAAAGTTTTTATATAATTCAAAAAAAATATGGACAAAAAAAGTTTTTATATAATTCAAAAAAAAAATATTGACAAAAAAATTTTTATATAATACAAAAAAAAATTTATTATATATATTCAAACGAAAAAATTTTTATTATATATTCAAACAAAAAAAAAAATTTATTATTGACAAAAAAATTTAATATATATATATTTTCAAACAAAAAAAATTATTATATAAAAAAATATTTTATTTACAAAAAAAATTTATTTTATATAAAGTAAACAAAAAAAAATTTATTTTTATATATATATATAAAGTAAACAAAAAAAAATTTATTTTTATATATATATATAAAGTAAACAAAAAAAAAAAAAAATTTATTTATTTTATTAATATATAAAAAATTTATTTTATATATTAATTTAATTTTTTTTCTCGAGATGTATTCAGATGCAAAAATTTGAATACTTACTATATAGAATAATTTTCAAGATGTTATTTAATATACTATAGATAGTTTAATTCTCAATATGTATTTAAATGATAAAAAATTTAAATACTTTATATACTATTAGATTAAAAAATTTTATTGTACTACTTAGATAATTTTATACTTTATTATTAGAATAACTTTATTAGATACTTATATCTTTATTAATTTATGAAATTTTTTTACTATATATATAATGTTTTAATGTTAGTATGTAATATATATATATAAGTATTACGTCTACTAATACGATTTTCATATATAGAGATTTCTTTTTCGGAAGAGAGTTTCCATTTATGGGAAAAGTAGTACATTATATATATTAAATTACGTGAAAATTACGTTTTGTAATGCCGATCACGTAATTAACTTGGACTATTTTTCGAAAAACTTTTTATATATATATATTCTATAGTATAGAGAGAGAGAAAATTGGAATACATTAATGTAAGGTTGTACGAAAGTTTAAAAACCTTAATCTGTTAATGTATGAAATTTTTTAATATTTAGTATTTCGGTACTAGATTCAACTTTCCTATACTAATATTTTAAATTATATCTCATGTAATTTTTTTATAACTCATGTAAACTTCCCAAAATCACAAAAAAGAAATGAATAAAGTCATAACATTTAAAGCCTAACCCTAAAATTTTATAATTTATATATTAATTTATTATGATAAACATTGAGATAGCATTATTTATAAAAATTATAAAATTATATTTTCATCTTCTATTGGTAGATATAAGAAACTCTATTATTATATTCGTAAAATATTTAAATTACAAATGAACACTCCACATAAATTATTTAATAATTATTTTTATTATCGTTAATTTTCAATATAATGAAACTTAAAATAATGGAATAATATATAGAATAAAATTATATAATAGTAATTTTATTCTATATATTTATATTAATATATTATTAATATAAATATATGAGTCAATACAATTTCTTTATTATTATTTTTTTTTTTTTTTAAATTATTTATAATTTTTTTAAAATGATTTTTTTTATATTTAAACGAAATAAAAGTTTAATATTATATAAATTATGTATAATTTAAACATAATATTATTAGCTTTAATATTTTTATTATTTTTTATTATATGTCGAATGAATTGTGATCTTAAATAATTTTGGAAATGAAGAAATTTCGTTATTAGTTTTATCAGCGACAGATAATACTGGAAATATAGCTATAGAGATACTAGAAATATTAGATATTTATAGGTATTTAATAATAATAATAATAATAATAATAATAATCGTAGAGAAACAATAGTAGATAACTTGAATTACGTAGAATATATGACAAAATTAATCCTTCTGGTCCCAAACTTCCTAGAACTAAAATAGATAGTGAAGTTGATGTTTACATTATATTCATCTTACTATTAAAATATTTTTATATATGTTCTAATTGAATAGAAACTTTAATGATAAATAAATAATTATTATTTATTTGGGAGATTAACTACTAATTCAATAAAACCAATAAATATATTTGATACATCAATTGATGTAGAAATATTATTTCCAGATAATGAGATTTTATATAATAAAATTGCTTCATATATATATACAAAAAAAAAAATGATAAATATGATAAAAATCTTTTTATTATTTAGATATTTAGTCATATTTAAATTTGATGACATAAATATTATAATAATATTTAATAAAATCTTATCTTTAAAAATTTAATATTAATTTTAACTAAATTGATAAAAAAAAATATTTTCTTTTAATTATTTAATATTAAGTATTTTCTAAAATTTTTATTCGTTTTGTACTTCTATTTTTAATTTTTTGAGATTTATTATAAAATTTAAGTAATTTATTTTTTTTAAGGTTTAACTGTTTCGATAACATTTCAATGCTATAATTACTATCAGTCATAAATTGATTAATACAATTTACTTCCTCTTTAGAATAATCAAAGTTTAATACTAATTCCAAAGGCAAATAAACTAATAAATAAAATATATTTTCAATATCTTTTTCTCTTTTTACTTCCAATTCTATTTCTTGTTTTTCCGATATATAATCCATCCATTTTTTTTCTCTTTGTTTAATTATATCTAGTAATTCAGGATTTTTTAGTAAAGTTATTAATTTATTTCTTGCATCTAAATATATCAGAGGTGCTTTCTTCTTTTTGAAATATTTATTATTTGGGTCATTTAATAAAAGTATCCAAGGGTATTTATTTTGTAGGTCTTTTTGTTTTAATTTTTTATACTTTGGTAGTTCAATGAAATGTATATTTAGTAAACCTTTAAAACCTTTTTCTTCGTTTGTATCTTTTTCTTTAAAGGTAAAAATCCAATGATATTTAAATTTTTCTTTTTCAGTATTTTTAAATAATTTATAATTAAGTATATTTATCAAAATTAAGTTGGGAATATCATTATATTTATGTCCTCTTGGTAATGATTGAAAAATTATACCAGATGCATAATACAATGAGCTTTTAAACATATTACCTGTTTTTTGTACTTGAATTTCAATGTTTAAATATTCATCAGAATTTGTTTTTGCTTTAACTCTTATTCCGTCTTCATCATTTAATTCACAAAATTTTGTAACAATATAATTGATTATATTGTTTTCTAAATCAGTTAATTTATAACTTTGTTCATTAAACATTTCTTTTAAGAATTCATTTATTAATTTCTTTGTATTTGCTTTCATGATGGCTTTCAATTTTTCATCTTCTATATCATCACTTGTATTATCATTATTATTAAATTCAATTATGGTTTTTTTTATGTAATTATTTATTTCATTTTTAATATTCAATAAAAGAGAATTTACCTCAAATTTTGCTTTATTTTTAAAATTTTCTATGTAATTTTTATCAATGTTACAATAGTTATCATTATTATTATATTCATCAATATTCTTTTCTACATTTATTTTTCTTTTTCTTTTATTCTGTTTTTCTAATTTTTTATTTACTTGAATTGGGGTATTTTCTGTTTTTAAATATTCTATTGCTATAATACGATCATCTCCTTCACGATTTAATATAGAATTTAAAAAATTTATCATAAATGTTTGATTTCCTTTCTCTCCAAATAAATTTTTAAAAACAATATCTAATACTGGCTTTATTCTAATATTTAAATCAGCCATTTTTAATATAAAACTATATATATTATAAATAAATATATTAATTATTTTTACTCTAATAATTATATTTTATTTATTTTAGTTTAATTTAATTCTGTTTAGTTTTATTAATATTTAATTTTTGAAAATAAATGAAAATAAAATATAAAAAATAAAATTAGAATAACTACAAAAAAAGAGACTAAACTTTATTAATGTTTTATTTTCTATAAACTTTTTTTTTTTAATTTTTAATTGTTTTTGTATTTTAATTTTGTTATAAAATAATTTATATATAATGGAATATATAAATGTATTATTATTGTTAAAATATGTATTAAATGTTTTAAAATGTATTGTATTAAATTTAATGTATAAGCTACATTTAAAAGTAAGTAATTTATATAATTTAAAAATTTGTAATTCTTAATCATAAAATATATTAATGAAAGTTAACAAAATTATTAAATTTAATTAACTGATCGTTATTAGATTAAGAGTCTCAGCGATTCTTAAAAAATATTCTATGAATATAGAATTTCATTACAGACAAAAATATTATATCAACATGAAAAAGAACTAAAGTGTATGAATATTTTGTCAGCTTTATTGAAGATTGATGTACATTGAAGATGAGTGCATAATTAAATAAATAAAATAATAAAATTATTTAATAATATTTTATTTATTTTTTTTATTTAATAAGATTTAATATTCTTTTTTTTTTTTTAATAATATTTAATATTCTTTTTTTTTTTTTTTATAATATTTAATATTCTTTTTTTTTTTTTATAATATTTTAATAATATTTAATTATTTTTGAATATTTTTTAAAGTTTTTTTTTTTTTTTTTTTGAATATTTTATATTTTAATAATAATATTGAAAATTTTTATATTTTCCTCCATTTTATATTAAAAATTTGTTCAAATCAAATAAATTTTAATAAATAAATATATTTGAATTTATAATGAATTTTTATTTTTTTTTTTAATTTTTTTTTAGTAATTAAGTAATTAATAAAAAAAAATATTTATTTATTTTTTTATTTGTATCTTTTATATTAATTGTTTTTTTTATTTATTATTTATTATTATTTTTTTAATAATATATACATATATAATACTATTATATTATATTATATTATATTATATTATATTATATTATATTATTAGAAATCAATAACAGTAGAAATAACAGAATCAGTTATAACATTTGTTAACTTTATCTTTAGATAAATTATTTTAAATTAAGCCTTCTGTAAAATAATCATTATCATCATTGAAATAATAATAAAAAAAAGGTGTTTCTGTTGAAGTTTCATTGTAAGTTGTTGTTGTTAATTCATATGAAGAGAAAAAAGTTTTTGAACAATTTTCATTATAATATTTAAATTTTTCATCTGTCATTGTATATACATTAAATAGTTCATATTTTTTAGAAAGATAACTATGAAATTAATTAATTAATCATTAAATATAGAATATTTATATAAAATAATTAATAATAATTGATAGGTTTTATGTATTAGAAAAAAACTAAAAAATTTCTTTTTGCAAATATCAAATAATTTAGATATAAAGAAAGCCATAGTATTAATTTTTTAAAAAAAAAATATTGGTATGGAGTAATTTATGATGATGTAATTTTAATAATTCAAGAAAGGTAAAATGTTTTATTAAACTTAACTGTAATTAGATAATTGAATAATATTAATATAATAAAATTAATATATCTAAAATGCGATATATATATACATATTTTAAAAACCAATATCAGTTTATCATTATTTAGTATTATATAAATAAGGGAAAAATTTTTTTTTATACAAAATATTAGTTATATGCGTAATGTGAAAAGTTTAAATAAATTAATAAATATATAAATATATAATAAATTTTAATACATAAAATTCATTTGTATTAAATATTAACAATTAATTATTAACAATAATTATAATAATAATAAATAATTACAATAATAAATAAAAGTTAATAATAATTAAATATTTTGTACTACCATAAATAGTAAATCAAAATTGAAAATTGTTTGTTTACATTTAATTACTAAATTATATATTATAAATAATATATATAATATGTAATTATGATATATAATTATAATATATTATATTTTACTTCATAGATAAAAATTAAAAAAAAAAAAAAAAAAAAAAAAACAAATAAATAAATAAATAAATAAATAAATAAATAAAAATTAAATAAATAAAAAAAATTAAATAAAATGATTAAATATTAATTTAAATTTTTAAAATGTATGATAATAAATTATATAATAAGTATTTAATTAAAAATTTTAATTATTTTTTTTTTTTGTTTTAATTATTTATTTATTTTTAGGTTTATCAAAATCTAATAAAAATTTAATTATTATATGTTTATCAAATTTATTTGTTTGCCCCATTTATGATGTTTTTTGAATTTGTGGATGAATTTATTAATTAAATATTTAAATTTTAAATTTTATAAAAATATAATATTCCTTTAAATAATTATAAATTGGTGTATATATGATTTTAAAATTAACTAATTATATAAATATACTTATTAATTAAAGAAGAAAAAAACAAATATGAATAAAATATATATTAAAAAGAATAATTATTATATATATTTTTTTAAAAACTTTTGAATCAATAATAAAATTAGACTGTATAAAAAAATGATTTTCTATTACATGGTCATTGGTTTAACTGCTTTGTAAATTCATAACTTTAAAATTACAATATATATATATAGAGATATTCTACTACATAACTATTAAAATTAAAAAAATTCATTATGAAGAAAATCTATATATATTAATATATCTAATTATAAAATACATTAAATATCAATAATTATTTATTTTATATTTATAAATATTTTATATTATATTATATTATATTATATTATATTATATTATATTATATTATATTATATTATATTATATTATATTATATTTATTAATTTTATATATATAATTGTTTATAATTAATTATTATAAATATTTTAGCCAAAAAAATATACAATAAAATAAAATATAATAAAATAAAATAAAATAAAATAAAATAAAATATAATAAAATAAAATAAAATAAAATAAAATAAAATAAAATATAATAAAATAAAATAAAATACAAAAAAAAAATTACGCTCTTTTTTTCATTACAATTATTACATCAAAATTATTTTATACCAATAATTTTATTATAGAAATTAGAATGATTACCTTTTAAATATTTTTATAATTTCTATATCCAAAGATAAACATTATTTTATTCTATTTTATTTATAAAATCTTTTTATTTTCAATTAAACTTCTATATATATATATATCATTTTTATTAATATATTTACATATATTATATAAAATATTTTTTATATTTTTATAATTACTTCATTATTTATTATTTATTTATTTATTTATATTCAATCGAAAAATTTGTATTAGAAATTTATATATATTAAATATTATTAAATATATATATTATGTACTAGGATTTTAAATAAAATTAATTATTTATATAATGTATATAAATAATATTATTTTAATGTTATAATTGTAATTTATTTCCTTGTTATTTTAATTATTATTATTATTATTATTATTTATTATTATTATTATTATTATTATTATTATTATTATTATTATTTACTAATTTTTTTTCTTTCTTTTTTTATTTTTTTTCTTTATTTATTTTTTCTTTTTTTCATTTTTAATTGTTTTATTAAGTTTTATTTACGATTAATAATAATAACTTTTATTTTTATTTAATTTAAATATATTTTTTTTTCATTTTATTTATATTTTTTTTTACTATTACATTATAATCTTTTTAATTATTAACATTATAGTTATAATATTTTAAATATTATTTTTTTGGTTATTAATTACGTTTATTTTATTCACTTTTTATTCATTTATTTGTTTATTTATTTAGTTATTTTTATTCACTTTTTATTCATTTATTCATTCATTTGTTTAGTTATTTTTATTTTTATTCACTTTTTATTTATTTATTTGTTTATTTGTTTAGTAATTTTTAAGTGTTTTAAGTTTCATTCCTAGTACACCAATGTAAAGAACTACCAAACAAATAATAGTTGAAATAGTTATTTCAAAATTTGAATAATTATAGTGAAAAATTGAACATAAAAAGTTTATAATAGTTAATATAAAAATAACTATATAAAAAATAGTGGATAATATATCTGAAAATTCATTTTAGATAATTTTTCTTTCTTTTCTTTTCTTTCTTTCTTTTTTTTTTATATTATTTCAATTTACAGTTAAAACATATACACACATATATATAATTAAATATAACGATAAATAAAATAAATATTAAATAAAATAAAATAAAATAAATATTAATAAATAAGAAATTTTTTATTAAATTTTATAATTATTTTATAAAAATAAACTTATTTATTTGTTAATAATTAATAAATATTAACAAAGAATAAATAAGTAAATAATTTTATTAAATATATTACTTACAAAAAAAATATTACCTAGTTAAAACAAATTTTTAAGTGTTTTAAGAGAGGTTAACTGTTAATTAATATTAATATTTTATTTAATATATTATTCAATATTTTTCATTAATTTTTATTAATATATTATAAGAGATTAATTGTTAAATATTATTAATATTATTTTAGTAAACTCTTAAAACTTACTTTACTTTCTTAATTTTAATATTTAAAAAATTAATATTTAAAAAAGTCTTTTTGTTTTATTTATATACTTTTCCTTTTTCAATTAATTATATTTTGTACTACAATGTCTAGTCTTTTTTTTTTTTATTTATATCAACGAAATTAATATAAGATGAGTAATTAAATGTAACAAACCTTAAATTATAAATAATACAATTCACTTTATATTATGTACATTAATTGAAATATAAATTTTAATTAATATAAAAATTAACATTAAAAAAAAAAAAAAAAAAAGAACTTTTAAATAATTAAAAATTTATTTTTATATCCAAAAATATAAATTTAAATTATTTACTTAAAATTATTTTTAAAATAATAGTTAATTATTTTAAAACTTAATATTTAAATAATTTTTTTGATATATATATATATAATATATATATATATAATAAATTTCTTTATTTATTTATTTTCTATATTTGTTTATATATGTAAATATATTTTTTTATATACCTTTATAAACAAAAAAAATTTTTTTTGTTGCATTTATTTGTTTAATATATAGTGATATAATATTCTTATTTTTTTATATAAAAATTGCCTTGGAATATAAATAATTCGCTTATTTACTTATATTATTTTCAGATGAACAGTATGGATAACCTAAAAAATCAAAATAATAATCAGTAGATATAATTGTTGTTGTTGTTGAAGTTGGATTATGAACAATACAATAATATACACTCTTAAATATGGACATAAGGCTAATGTGGTATCTTTAGAAAATCAATGGATGAATAAATATAAAAAATAAAAGATGACGAAAATTCATTTTTAAGTAAATATTAAATAATTAATTAAATATGTATATAATTTAATGTTTTTTTTTTCACAATGTTTATTATATATGTATCTATGTATTTTTAAAATAAAAATTCAAACATTGAAAATCTTCTTATTTTTTTAAAAAAGAAATTTTATGAATCAATTATTAAAAATATTATTTTTGATAATAAATACTTTAACTAATTCTATTATGTGTTAACAATAATAATTTATGTTTTTTTAATTTATATAGAATATATAATATACATAAATTACATATATATAATATTAAACATTTTTTTAATTTATATACAATATATAATATACATACATTATATTTATATAATATAAAATATCTTTTTAATTTATATACAACATATAATATACAAGCATTATATTATATATATAAAATATATATATATATATATATATTTTTTTTGAAAAAATAAACAAATTATAAAATATATATTTATAATCGATTGATAACTTAAGATTTGTTATTTTCCTATCCATCATGATCTATTTTCACAATCCTTAAACTGTGCTATTAATCCAGTCACAAATTTCGCCCGGATAATCGGCTTCGCAGTGCGGTAAATCCCATACAAGTGCATAATCCGTGTCTATACCTTGTTCTGCAAGTTTAAGAGCCAGAGTATCGAAATGGTGAACGCTGTATCTGCGTCTTTGGCACCGACGCAAAAATAACAGGGGCTGTCTTTGCATTATAATCACCATTCATACCCTCTTCATTAACTGTCCCGTTTTTATTCATATATTTCGCCGGCACGAATATGCTCATCCGCTGGAATTTCGGTGTAGTTGCCTTAAGTGTATAGAGAATATCCTCCAGACACCATACCTGATATTTTTCATCAAAAAACCACTGGTCTCTACAGTCTGCAAGATCCAATGTTTTATTGCTCACAGGAATATGCTGATTCATAATTTCCCTTCGATTTTTTCTGATGATGTTGTTGTTGTTATTATTATTATTAATATTATCATTATTATTGTTGTTGTTATATTATTATTATTATTATTATTATTGTTGTTGTTGTTGTTGTTGTTGTTATTGTTATTATTAGTATTATTATTTATTATTATTATTATTATTATTATTTATTATTATTTATTATTATAATTATTATTATTATTTATTATTGTTGTTGTTGTTGTTGTTATTGTTATTATTGTTATTGTTGTTGTTATTGTTATTATTATTATTATTGTTGTTGTTATTGTGTTATCGTTGTTATGCATTATATTATTTTTCATATAACAACCGTTCATTCATTTTTTTCATATTATTCATACAACCCACATTATTCATATTTGGATTTGAATTGAATTGTTATTATTATTATTATTATTATTATATTATTTTGATAATTGTTTATGATAATTATTATGAATAAAAAAAATTATTAAAAAAAATATAAAAACTTAGTAAAAATAAATAACTAAATAACTAAATAAATAAATATATAAATATATAAAAAAAGAGAATAAAAAAAATAAAAATAAAATTTATTTACTTTACAATTAGTAATATTGTTAGTATAATTTATTTTATTTTTTTTTTTATTTTATTTAATTTTATTAAATTTTATATCATTTAATTTTATATCATTTAATTTTATATCATTTAATTTTATATCATTTAATTTTATATCATTTAATTTTATATCATTTAATTTATATCATTTAATTTTATATCATTTTATTTTTTAATTAAGGATTTAAATAATTTGATTTTTATTTTTATATAAATATTAAAAGAATTATATTTATATTATATATTTTTTAAAAGTTTTATAATGTAGGCTTTTATAACATTTTTAATTTTGGTAATTACAAAGTTTTACAAAGAAAACTACATACCTATTTATACTAACTTATAAGTAACAAAAGTAATAATTATGAATTTCAAATGTAATTACATTAAGAATTTCATTAAATTTAATTTATTTTATCAATATGAATTAAAAAATAATAGAGATTTTTGATTTTTAATATAATATTTTATATAAAAAAAGATAAATTGTATTAAAAATATATTTATATAATTTATTTTATTAATAAATATTATATGAATTAATTATAACTCATGATTTATTATTATATGAATTTAAATATTATTTTATGTATAATGTATATATTATATATATTAACGTTTTATTTACAAAAAAGAAGATTATTATTTTTTTTTCTATTATTTTTTATAATTTTTACATTTCATTATTTTAATAATTAAATATACTATTAATAAAAAATATTATATATTTTTATAAATATATATATATATATATTAAATTAAATATTGTTTTTAACTTATATAATTTATGTAATTTTTAAATATGTTATTTCTATTATGTATTTTTTATATAAATAAATGAAAAATAAATATTTGTAAATTTTCTTTTTATTATTATTAATATTATTATTATTATTATTATTATTTATTATTATTATTATTATTTATAATTATTATTATTATTAATTATTAATATATATACAGTTTCTATCTATTTAATAAAAGATAAAAATAATAGTTAATAATATTAAAATTATAGTAGAAAAGACAGAAACTGTTTGAGTAATAGCTCCACTTTTCATTTAAATTAGAACTTGGATCTGGTGGTAAAACAGTAACAGTAGTAGTAATAGTTGGAATAGCTCTATTCATAGTAGTAGTAACAGTTGTATTACCTTGAATTACACTTTTGTTTTCTAAACTATTAATATTTTGATATGTAGATATACCAAGACATTCATCCATAGTAACAAATCTCCAACCACGTGCCTTAATAATTGGAATCATAAGTTCTAAGTTACGTTTAGCAGTAACATCATTAATATCATGATTTAAAGCAATAAGACTTGTTTGAGTTGGATCACTTTGATCTAAAACTTCTAAATAATTTGCAGTAGCATTAGTAGTAGCATATCCTTTTTTTTCAATTTCATCAGCTTCTTTCCAATCATTTGAATCTAAATTCCAATTAATAATAGCTTTAATACCTTCTTGATCAATAATTTTTCCATTAGCTTCAGTAACTTCACCTAATGGTGGTCTGAAAAAGTTTGGTTTAACACCAATAAGATCGAAAAGAAGATCATTTAAACCTTTAATTTCATCAAGGACTTGTTTATCAGTTAATTTAGTAATTCCTTCAGCTGGATGATTTAAAGTATGACTAGCAATATTATGACCTTCAGCATATTCTCTCTTAATAAGTTCTTGAGCAGTTGGAGTATTAGCAACATCAACACAATTATTACCATTAACAAAGAAAGTAGCTTTAACATTTTCTTTTTTAAGAATATCAAGAATTAATCCAGTATGTTCAATAGATGGTCCATCATCAAAGGTTAAAGCAAAATCACCTGGTTTTTGACAACTTTCAATAACTTGGAATCCAAAAATAGACTGTATAGAAACTAAAGTAGCAACAGCAATTAATAAAGCGTTTTTCATATTGAAGATATTTTTTTTTTAAAAAGAATAATATAATAATTTATTCTAATTTAATATTAATTTTATTATTATTATTATTATTATTATTATTAATTATTGTTTATTTTTATTAATTTATATATATATATATATATATTTATATAATTTTAAAAAATATATAAATTTTTATTAATTTTTATTTATATATATTTGAAAAAAATATATTTCTATATTTTAATTTTTTTTTTTTATTTTTATTATTTATTATTTATAATTTATTTTATTGATGTTTCTATTATATTTCAATTTTTAAAAAAAAAAAAGAAAAAAATTATTTTTATTTATATTTACTCCTAAAGAATGAAAATAAAAATCGAGTCATAAAAAAAATATATATATTTGAATTTATGCTATTATTATAAAATTAATAATTGTTTAAAGGAACATTTGATTAAATTATTTATTAAATTGTAAAATCATATTAAAAATATTGACATGTTTATATATATTAAAAAAAAGAAAGTTAGAAAATTCATATGTCAAAATATATTGGTGAATAAATTGTTTAATTTATATATTTTATCCAAATCATCTTTATTTTATCCAATCATTATTAATAAAATAGGGATGAAAAGAAATAATTCTTTTTTTTTTTTTTTTTTAGTAAAAATTAATATAATTATTAAAAAAAAAAAAAAAATTAATTTTTCAGATTTTTCTTTTTTAACATTTATAATATTTATAATATATTAATAATATATTATAATTGATTTGAATATATAATTATATATTAATAATATAAAATGACAACTTTTAATTATTTAAAGACAGGATAAAGATAGGATAAATTATATATAAATTTTATATATATTTAAATTAATAATAAATTAATATTATAAAAATTAAAATAAGTAAATAAAACCCTAGCAATGACTTATAAATATATTACTATTACTTATATGCTATAACCTTATGATAGTTATGTATAAAATATATATTAAAATTTTAAATACATTTTATATTTTATATATTTTAACACTAATTAACTATTAAAGTAAAATATAGTATAGTAAAGTTTATATATTTTAAACATATTTATTTATATATAACATATTATTTATATAATATTAATATATTATATAATATAATAAGTTATGAATAAGAAATTATTTATAATATATATAACAGCATATTGTTTTTTTTTTTTTTTTAGCAAACAAATATATTTATAAACTAACTGCTATCATAATATTTTAATTACTATAGTAGTTAGTTTATTTTATATAGATATATTAATATATAAATAAGGTCATTCAGTTGAATATCCCTCGCAGTGATTTCAGCTTTGCGGAAAAAAAAATAACAGGAACTTAGAACATTCCAAGATTTATAAATGATTATTCATAAAATATCTATTTAAATTTCATAGTTTTATCAATTAGATCTTTTGTTCAATTTAATTTATTAAAAAAGAAAACAAATAAACAATAACAATATGTTGCTATAGATGTTTATGTATAATAAATGAATAAAATAAATAAATATAATTGTTTTTAAATATAATAAAATTAATAAAAAAAAATTTTTTTTATTATATATCATATTATTTAGTATTATATAATATATAATTCATATATCATATAATATTTAAGATATATAAAATAAAGAATTTTCTATTTTTTTAATTAAAATATTTTATTATATCAAAAAAAAAAAAAATGAATATCATAGAATCACAAAAATGTGAGACAAAAGTAATAAACTGTAACTTATTCATATTATATTATATCTTATATCTTTTAATAATAACAACTTATATTGTGATGTATTTTATTATTTTATATTATTTGTTAAAATTATTTCATATTGAAATATATTATTAATTAGAAAATTAATTATATTTCATTTTTTTTAATTTTATGATTTATTGTTATATTTTTAATATAATAACAATTAATTATTGTATAATATAAAATAAAATCATAATACAATTATAACACTCTTTGTATTTGCTTTTATTTATTAATTATATTGTAATTGTTAAATAAAATAATAAAATATTATTAAAATTATTAATAACAAAAATTACATTAATAAACTAGTTATGACTAAAAGAATAACATATTAATAGAAATGTATAATTAAAAATTATGTGAAAAATATTGCAGTTTTCTTTTTTTTTTTTTTTATTATATATAATGTTATAGAAAAAAAAAGTATATTATTTTATTTTTGAGTTTATCCTAGAAAATTTTATATGACGAAAATATAATTTAAAAAAAATAAAAACATTTTTTTAAATAGAAATACCAACAGTTAAAAAATACAAATATGTATGTAAATACTATTTATGATAATAATTATATACAGCGTTACTATAAAAAGAAGTTTAATATTTTTTCTTTTTTCATATTTACTTTGACATTATTTATATACATAAAAATTATATATAAAAAGAGAACAGAAATTATTTTCAAAATTTCAATTTTTTTATATATATGTATAAAATTCATATATATAAATAATTTTTATCATTTAAATAAGAGACTATTTTGAAACACTTTTGAAAATATAAATGAAATAAATATTATTAAATATAAATTAACTTATATTAAATACATAATAGTGGTGATTGGAAAGTAGAACAAAAAAAAAAAAAAAGATAATACAAAATTATATATTATATTTATTAATAAAAATAATTTTTTATTAATAGAAGATTATTATTAATATAAATAATAATATTAATAATAAAAAGAATATTATTAATATAAATAATAATATTAATAATAAAAAGAATATTATTAATAAGAATAAAAAGAAAGCATATTTATTTTTATATTTTATATCTTTGTTTATTAATATAATTTGGTATAATTTTTAAAACTTTTTTTTTTTGTTTTTCTGTTTATATAATTTAATTATATATTTTTTTAATATAATAAAATAAATATTTATTTATATACAATATATAAACATTTTATATATAATACTTATATATTTCACAATAAATTTAATTATTTTATCATGATTAATTATATTATCATTATATATAAAATATTTTTTATAATTTTCATAATGAATGTAACTATGAAAATTGGGTTCATTTATATTAGTTATTATTTAGAACTTTCATCTTGACTTTATTCAATAATAATTACGACGATTTATTTTATTCCAAGAACCATTTGTATCACGACGATTAATATCTAAATATTGATCTCCTTCATCAATATCAATATCAATATCATTGTCATTGACATTTTCATCATCATAATGGTCACGACGTACAAAAGGTTTACTTATTTTTTTCCAAAATCCTTTTGGATCACGGCGCTTAATATTTACAAATTGATTTTCTTCCTCATAATTACCATAAAGATCATGTACTGTATATGAATTATCATCAGAATTTTGAATTGAAGAATCTGTAACTGGTGAACTTATGACTATAACAGCTAATTTAATAAGGGATAAAACTATAATTGCATTATTGATTTTCATTTTTATATATTATTTGGGTATATTGAAAAAAGTTTTTTTTTTTTTTTCTTTTGATTTCTTTTCTTTGAATTAAATTTCAAAAAATAAAAAAAAAATTTTTATTTATTATTAATTCAAATTTTTTAATTAGAAAGAAATTTTTATATTTATATATATATATTTTTTTTAAAATTTTATTATTAAATTATTTTTATTATTAATTAACTTTTTTTTCTTATTTAAAATTATATTTAGTATTTTAAATTAATTTTACAATAATTATAAAATTATAATATGAAAAATTTTATATTTATTTATTTATTAAAAAAAAAGAAGATTATGTATTTTTTTTAAAATTACCTATAAATTATTAATATAATTTTAATATTATTATTACTATTTAAATATAGACATGCTCAACTCACATTATATTATAACTATAAATTATAAAAATATTTTAAAAATATTTTTTATAAAAAAGAATTAAAAATTAATAAAATTAATAAAATACAATTAAAAATTAAATAATAAAATATAATGATACTATTTATAAAAATATAATATTATATCTTAATTAAATTAATTAATGAATTATAATTATTTGTTGTAAAAAAAAAAAAATTTTAACTAATTAATTAATTAAATTAAATAAAAGAAAAGTATAAGAAAAAATTTTAAAAAAACTTATTGGATAACCAGTATTTTAAATTATAAAAAAAAAAAAAATTAACATATATTTTTTATATAATTATTAAAATTTTTAATATCAATTTCAAATAAAACTTTAAAATACTATTTTAAAAATTTTTAATTGATAAACTTTAATTATAATGAAATTGGGTATTTTATTCTTGGATATAAAAATATTTAAATATTTAATAACAATTTTTTTAATAATAAAATTCAATTTTTACTATATCATATAGGATAAAGAATAATAAAACCATTTGAAACATTTTTATTAATTCTATTTTAAGATTATTTTTCAATTAAACATATGATGTTCATAATATTTTTATATTTAAAAATATAAATTCCAATGAGCAATAAATATACGATAGATAACATGGTTATCAGCACTGTTATTAATATATAATTAAAAAAAATAATATATATACTAGAATTATTAATATATTCTTAATCTTTATATGTTATTTTATATTTATATTCTATTTTATTTCATATTATTTTATTTCTATATTCTATTTTATTTCTATATATTATTTTATTCCTATATTATTTTATTTCTATATATATCAAAATGAATAAAAATATGTTTTTATATAATATAAAAAAAATAATACAATTAATAAATAAATATATAAAAAAACTCATAATAAATATTTAATAATTATTTGATAACTTAATAAATAAATTATCAGTTAGATATATCAATATCATTTAAATTTAAAAAAAAAATAAAAAATAAAAAATAAAAAATAATAATTTTATACGTATGTCTACCATCAATAAAAAATAGTAAATATTTTATGTTATTCTTAATAAAGTAATTTATTAATAACTTTACCATTTCAAATAAAACTTATTGAAAGTGAATTATCTTCATTTCTATTCTTTTTATTAATATCTAGAATAATTTTATTTTTATTGGAATAATCTATTAGTAATCTCACCATTTCAATATCATTATTAATAGTAATTTAACCATTTCAATATCATCATTATTAGTAATTTAACCATTTCAACATTATTATTTATAACACTTGGTAAAAGTAAAAATGAAAAATGGTAACTTTTTACTATTAATATTAATATCTAAAATAATGTTATTTTCATTTACTTTATTTATATTTAATTTTACTTTTTGTATATTATTTTCAAAAATAATATTTAAAAATATTTCTAATTTCTTATAATAACCTTTTAATTATATTTGAAAAATAAAATTATTAATAAATAAATAAATAAATAAATAAATAAATAAATAAATAAATAAATAAATAAATAAATAAATAATATGGTAATAAATTAACTACTGTCATAATTTCTTTTAAATACATATATTTATTTATTTATTTATATATTAATTTATTTATTTATATATTAATTTATTTATTTATATATTAATTTATTTATTTATATATTAATTTATTTATTTATTATCATAACTACTTTTTATCTCTTTTTTTTTTATTTTTTTATATCAAAATTTTAATTAATTATTAAATGGTTATATAATATATTAATAATGTAATGTAATATATATAATATATAATTTATTTAATTTGATATGATATATTATACAAAATAAAATAATAAATCTTATTTATTATTAAAACTTGATGTATAATTAAAAAATGTTTTTTTCTTATATTTTTTTATTATTATTAGGGTACATAAAACTTATTAGAATAATAATATCTATAACAGTATTTTTATATAAATTTAATTTTAATATTTATTTATTTTTATAATTTTATTTATTTATTAATATATTAATATATTTATTTTATTTACTTATCTACCTTTTTATTTATTTATTTTTTAATTTTTATAATAATTATTATTATTTATTTTTAATTTTAAAATTATTTTTTATATATTTTTGTTTCTTTTAAAATTATTAATAATAATATAAAAAAAAATGTATTTTTTGAAAAATTTTTTTTTTAATTTAATAAAAAAAATTTTTTTTATATTTTAGCCAAATTTAATAATTTAAAATTTAAAATTCTATTAATTGTACAAAATTACAAAATTTCTTATTTTTTAAAATATTTTTTTTTCCATTCTCAAAATAACTTTATTTTTAATATGCTTTTTTGGAAAAATATAAGTATTAAAAAGATTGATCAAATCAAATATTTCAAATTATTATAATAAATAAATAAATAAATAAATAAATAAATAAATAAATAAATAAATAAATGAATAAATAAATAAATATATAAATAAATAATAAATAATTAATTAATAAAATTAATGAATAAATAGATAAATAATAAATAAATTGATCAATTTTTTTTATTATAATAAATAAATGAATGAATGAATAAATTAATTAATTAATAAGTTTTAGAAGTAAGAAGTTTTATAATAATTTTTATAATAATTAAAGTTTATTTATTTAAGATTTAAATTTAATAGTATATATACAAATATGGTAATTACAAGGTTTTACAAATTTAAGAAAATACATTTGTATTTATACTAATCGTGGCTTGATAATAATATAAAGAAAAATTAAATACAACGAGTTCATAACGTATTTACATTAATTAAAATAAACAACGAGATAAATTAAAATAACAAAGACATTTAATTTAAGTTTATTAAATATAATTTAAAAATTATTTTCTTTGTATTCTAACATTCCCCCTCAGGCCAGAATTTTTGTCTTGTTAAAAATTTGGTCTGTAAATTTTGTCATTTTTGGTCCATTAATAATTTTTGTGAGTGGATCAGCAAGCATTTTTTCGGTGCTGATGTATTCTAAATTAATTTTGTTATTTTTAATATTATCCTTGTTAAAGTAAAATTTTATTTCAATATGTTTTAATTTATTGTTTAATTCTCCATTTTCTATTGTTATTTTACTTGCTAAATTATCTGTGTAAATTTTTATTGGTTTATTTATTTTAAATAATTCTTGTAATAAGTTTCGTAACCATAATACTTTCTTGGTACATTCGGCTGTTGCTATGTATTCGGCTTCTGCAGTAGAAGTAGCAACTACTGTTTGTTTTTTCGATTGCCAGCATATTGGATCATTGTTCATCAAGATAATAAATCCAGAGGTAGATTTGCGGTCCTTTGGATCTCCAGCAAAGTCTGAATCGGTATAAGCAACTATTTCCCCCTTTCCTTTGTA
>MCFG01000457.1:0-49479 GCA_002104895.1 Anaeromyces robustus | reverse complement strand
TCTTCATTCCTTGAAATATTTGGGTTATAATTAGTTGATAACTGGTTGTAATTTAAGTTCTCATAAAATGGATGATTTAATAATGGGTTACCATTATTAATATAACTTTGAGTTACCATAATATTAGCTTCTTTTTCGTATCCATTTTTAATATTTGCACTAGAAATTTCTTTTTCTGCTTCCTCGGCAATTTCAGCAATTTTAAAAGCCTCATTTAATGTTTCACATTCTGCTATCATAACCCTTGAACAAGGAAATACTCTTGTACTGATAGCATTGGTATAATCCTTTACCGAAATGAGTCTTCTATATTCATGACTCAATTTTTGATATAATTTTTTATATTTGTAATTAAATTTCTTTAAGGTTTCGTCGTTATTGATTTTTAAAGATTTTAAAACAGCACATTTATCATTTTCTGTAATGTGCATATAATCCTCAATGGCAGCTTGCATTTCTCTAAGTCCAGGGTATCTTATTTCATTACCAGTCCTAGTTCTTAATGAATTTAAGACACCTTGAATGTCTTCTTCCACTGCTTCTTTAGCCCAAACAAAAATTCTTCTTGGCTCCAAAACGTCATAGAGTTCCATAGTTTTGGAGAACTCGTACATCCAACTGTCCACGTCTTTACCATAATCTGAAAGGAGTGGTAAAGCTTTTTGTAATTTAGTAGCATCAAACATTTTGTAGATTTTTATTTTATTTTATTTTTTTTTATTTTTTTTTTTTTTTTTTTTTTTTTTTTTTTTTTTTTTTTTTTTTTTTTTTTTTTTTTTTTTTTTTTTTTTTTAAGAAAACAAATATAATGTAATAATCAAAATAAAAAAATATTTTATAGTTTTATATAATAAAAGAAATATTTGATATTTATAAATTGTAAAAAAAAAAGAAATAATAATAAAATATTTTAAAAGAAAACAAAAAAATTAATATGTTATTATAATAAAATCAATCTTGTAATTATTATTTTCTTAATATCTTCATACTATTCTATCAAGTCTTGCTTTTCCCCCCCCACGTTGGGCGCCAAATTTTGATACGTATTTTTTATAAAGTATCAATTTTGTGTGAGTTAGCAAGATTATTTATTAATAAAATAATATATTCTATTAAGAAGATAAATAGAATTTACACTCGAATATTAAATATTAAATGTATAAAGATTATTTATTTTATAGTCGTATTTTATTTATTTATTTATTTATTATAAAAGTCGTATTATTATTTAAATATCGTATATAAAATTATTAATATTAATTAGATATAATCCTTTAATATATCTAACTATTATAAAAAAATTTATAACCAATTTCCTAAATATTATTAAATCCTATAAGTTTTATTTTAGTTTTCCTAACTAATTCCTATAAAACTAATTATTAATAATAAAAGAACCCCCCTTTCTACTTAATTTTATATATTTCTTATATAATTGTTTTTACTTATTATTATTTTAATCTTATTGGTTATAAATAATTAAATTTTTGTTTAATTTACATATTACATTTAATGTAATTTATTACACTATTATTATTTATTATTTATTATTCCTAATAATTAACTATTTATAAAAATATTTGTGTTATTTTTTTTATTTTAAATCCATAAAATTTCTCTTTTTATTTGAATCCTGTACCACATGGTTACTATTTTACTAATTGAGAGATTCGTTACATGGTCCTCCTTCAGGATTCGGATACCAGACGAATCTTAAAACTAGGCTAAACTATACTAAGAAAAATTTTAACTAAATTTTTAAACTATACTAAAACTATACTATATAGGTGTAAAAATAATATAATTTGATATTAATAAAGATACATGAATATTAATAAAGTTTACATGATATTGATAATACTATAACTAAACTAAACTAAGCTAAGATTTTAAACTAATAATAATAACAATAAGTTTGATATTAATAAAGAATAAAATATTGATAAAATATATTTAATAATTGAGATTCATTATTTAAGTTTTTCTTTTCATTTTGATTTATTTTTAACAAAGTAACAAAGTAAATTTTCAGGTGGTTTATCTTCATAAGGGAGGTATGCATCAAGTTTAAATTCTTTAAATTTGTTGTTTTGTTTTCTTTTGTATTTAATTGATTTTGAATTACAGATTGCAAAGTATGAAGAATTGTTAATAATTTCTTTTGAATTTGCTAGGAAAAAATTTTGACATGTAGAATATTTATTTGATTTTGAATAAAAATATGAATTTGATTTATTCTTATCATTCACACTCTCCTTCGAAAAGATTGGATTATTGGGTTTTGAAAAATTAATATTTTGAATAGGTTGATTTGAAGAATTTGATTTTGAGCAAGAATAAGGATTGCCAGAGGAAACAGATTGATTACCAGATTTCAGATTATTACAAGAATTATTATTAAAAGAATCGTTACTAAGATTAACAGAGTTACAAGGAGAATTACTAGAGTTAACAGGATTACAAGAATTTGTACTAAGATTAACAGGATTATTACAAGAATTTTTTCTAGGAAGTACACAAGAGTTAGAAACATAAGTTGGTTTATTATTATTTTTCAAAGGTTGTGAATTAATTGATTTTGTACGTTCTGAGTGGAAACAAGAAGTATTACAGAAAGATTTATTGCCAGAGTGATTATCAAGATTATTATTATTTTTAGAATGAGGTTTACAAGATTTATCAGATTTTGTATTTTGAGAATTCGTCACGAATGAATTTGGGAGTATTAAACAATTTGAAAGACAGTAATTTGAATTGAAAGTTATTTCTTTAGTTGTAAAATTGATAGTGGGATTGTGAGTTACGAGCCAATCTATTCCAAGAATACCACAATACGAAGGTAGATCCACAATATAGAATTCTGTTTTACAAAGGTGATTTTTATATTTCAATGAGATGGGATAAGTTTTACCAAAAATTGTTTGATTTCCGGCTACTCCAGAAACGGCAGGAAAAGTAGAATTTGTATCGAAAGGAATATTGTTTTCTTTAGCAAAGTGAATATCCATAAGATTTAATTGAGAACCTGAATCAATCAGTAACTTAACGTTGCAGGAAGAGTTTAGAGTTTGTAGATTGAATTCGACAACTGGAGCATTCAAAGATGGATCATCAGAAAGTCTAGGTCTTGATTTTGGTTTAGATTCTGGATTAGAAATAAAAGCATTGCTGGAAGAGGGTTTGTTATCATCTTCATTTACTTTATTCTTTAAAGGGCAGTTATTAACTTGATGGTTTTTTGATCCACAGTAGAAACAAAGATGTTCTTTTCTTCTTCTTTCTTTTTCATCACGAGTTATTGTTTCATTAGATTTATTCGAAGCAAATTGAAAAGAGTTAGCATGACGACCAAAAGAATGATTACTTGAATTATTCGATTTAAAGTATTGATTATGAGTAGAAAGTCTTAAATCTATACGAGAAGCTATGGTTTGAAGAGAGAATAAGGATTGTGGTCCAGGAAACATTTCTAAGATTCTAGTTGCAATATTGTCGTTTAATCCTGCGAGAAAAGCATCCATTTTAGCAGCTTCATTCCAAGAAGACTCATCTGCGTATTTATTGAACTCCAGGATGTAGCTTCTTACATCTCCAAGACGTCTCTGTTTAATGGTTCTGAGCTTTTGGTTTGCTATGAAGGTTGAATCATAATTTCCAAAGGTAGCTTTAAACTTGGATATAAACGCTTCATAGTCATCTAAACATGGGTCCACATTTTCAATTAAAGTTGCGGCCCAATTCATTGCAGAACCGTAAAGTCTGGAAATGATGTATGCAACCTTGATTGGATCTTCAGAAAACTTTTCTGGTTGCAACATAAAGACAAGGTTCATTTTTGCAAGGAAGCCTTTAAAGAAACGACGGTCTCCAGCGAATCCATCTTTGTACATAACGTTTAAATTAAGAAAGTTATCTTCGTTCATTTTTGTTTGATTAATTTATTATTGGTCTCGACTAGGAATTCAAATTGTTTATTAAGGTAAATTTAAATTTTAATTTCGCTTTTTATGCCTTACAACTCAAAAATAAACCGGCAAAAGCTACTAACTAGAGGTATATACTAGACCTCGAAATAAATATTAAAACTATATAATTAAAGTCGCTTCACCTTCACGACCAACCTCCAGCCTTCGGTGACTGAAGTTCCTTATTTGCCAGAGCTTACGAAGGTATTGAACTTGAACGTCCGATATTGCAGTGCTTTTTATCGCACAACAATTCCTTCCCCCAAGAAAGCGTGCTTTTCACACTACCCACTTTTATCAATACCTAAGTAACTAATTGACTATAGTTTCTTAACCTACTAGAAACTAGTTACTTACGCCAAACACTCTGTATATGAGCTCTAAACGCTCCTAGTATATTTTACAAATAATTTACCTTAAGAGTTTAATAGATATTTAATTACACAGAAGTTTACAAAGATGTTTTTCTTTTAATAATTTTTTCTATTTCACACTGCTGTTCTTTCAGTTTATCAACTTACTCGAGCTGAATGTAGGACTTACGTCTGAGCCTACCAGCGAGGGCCAATGTGAAACTCGAAATTTAATTATAAAAAGAAAAGAAAGACAATATAAAATAAGGATCCTCAGAATGATTCTCCTTATTAAAAATTTTATTAAATTTATAAAAATTTTTTTTTTTTTTTTTTTTTTTTTTTGACTAGAAAAAATTTTTTTGAAAAATAATTTAATTTATCTATTCTATAATTTATTCATTCACTTAATTTTTTATAATAATTTATTTAATTTATTAATATTTATTCACTTAATTTAATTTATTTAATTTTTTAATTTAATTTTATTAATTTTCCAAAAATATTACTGGCAAGGTAGTACAAAATCTTTTTTCAAATGCTATGGGGTACACTATTTTTATCTTTGGGTAGTACAAGGAAATTTTTCAAAATGTTACACAAGGAAAATTTTTTAACTATTCTAGGGTGGTACAAAATTTCCAATAACTAAGGTTTCTAAGTAGTTCAAAGGCAATTCAAAGTAAAGTAGCTAAGACTAAGGAGAGAAATTAGGCGGTAGTTCTAAGAACTTGGTTAAACTAAGGACGGATGGAATCTGGGTGCTTTATTTTTTTTTTACTTTATCAGGAAAAATTTTTATTCGAGAAGGATACTTGATAGGATGGATACTAGAATTATTCAAGAAAAGTAGACAAAGGTAAACAAGAACTAAGATATTTTGATATAAAATGAATCTCATAGAAAAATAAAGAAATATTATATAATTTTTTCTTAAAGTTTCTAATTTTATTCCATGTAATTCTATAAAGAAATACAGAAATAAAATACAGAAACAAATACAGAATAAAATACAGAAATTTATAATAAATAAATTTAAAATAAAAATTTTTATAAAATTTGGAACAAGGTGTGAGTCAAACCCAGAGTGTTCGCCCAGATGGTCATAGTTACTAACCACTAGACCATGGTTACTATTTTACTAATTGAGAGATTCGTTACAATTAAATTTATTAATAGTTTATATAGTTTTATATTAGTTTTATATAGTTAGATTTTTATCAATATTATTTTATTCATATATTTTATTTAAAATTATACATGTATAAATATATTATCAATAGATTATAATAATTAAATGTATTAATAATTATTAGATTTAGAAAAAGTATAAATAAGGATTGAAATTACAATTCCTTTTAATCTTTGTAAGATTATTAAATAACTTAGAATTAATGACTTAATAATCTAATTATTATTTAAACTTTTCTTAATTAATTATTAATAAAAAATATTATTATAAAACCTAATTATTTTAAAACGTGTTCTTTTAATTAATTAATTTATTGTGTATTAATAAATAAATTTGCCTATTAATTATATATTTGTTTAATTAGTTATTTTGTTATTAATTAAACATCTTGACCTGACCATTATTAAACCAAAACTACCCTCATTTAACATATATTCTTGTGCTAATACTGTTTCCATTTTTATATATTATAGGGTATATCATATATACCTTATTTTTTTTTTCTGTTTTAATAAATTTATATATAAGATTAAAATATGAAGAAATTCTTTTATATAAATTTTATTCTCTCTCTATATATATATTCTTTTTATTTTTTATTAATTTTTTTTAAAAATTATAAAAAATAATAAAACTTTTATATTCAATAAAAAATAATAAAACTTTTATATTCAATAAAAAATAATAAAACTTTTTTTTTTTGATATATAAATATTATTAATACATAAACACATATACACATACAAACATATACCTCTATATTTATATTTATATATATATTTCAATATAGAAAAGTACAAAAAGCAACAAGTAATTATAATATTGTTCTACAATGAAAATTAAAATAAAATAAAATAAAATACAATTAAAAAAAAAAGATACAACAAAAAATTTAATAAAAAAGTGTAACCAATTATTTTTAATATTGAAAAAAAAATTTGATTTAATTTTCTTTTTTAATTTAATTATTAATTTAAGATTTTTTAAAAAATTTAAAAAAATTTAAAAAAATTCAAAAAAAAAAAAAAAATTAAATGTAAATACACACATTGCATATTGCATATTGCATATTGCATATTGTATATGACAACTTTTAACTAAAAATAATATAAATATCAAATAATATTAAATACTACTATCTAACAATATTTTAATTATTCCGTTTTATTTTATGTTTTAAAAATGAATAAAATCTAAAAATTATATGAAAAATAAAATTTATTATAAAAAAAGTTGGTTGATTTTAATATACATAAAATTAAAAATAATAATAAAAATGTTTTTATTTTTTATTTATTTTATTTTTTTTTGTAACATTTTTAATAACAATAACAATAACAATAATAATAAAAAATAAAATTTTTCCTTTATTTTTAACAATGTATTATTAAATGTATATAAAAACTTTTTTTTATATTTTAAACTTTTTTATTTTAAATTATTTTATTAATTTTTTTTTTGTGGATACACACTCATGCAATAATTAAACCAATAAATATATTAAATTAAAATAATAATAAATAATAAATAATATTAATAATAAATAATAATAATAAATATTAATAATTACAAAAAAAAAAAAATTTTTTTTTAATATGTCACAAAATAAATTAATAAAAAGATGAAGAAAAAACAAGAAAAAAAAAATAAAGAAAAATAAAAAATTTTATTTTCATATTTAGTTGTTTTTTTTTTTTTTTAATTTTATTTTCTTATCTTTTCTTTTACTATCTATTTCAAGAATTTTTAAAATATAATAATAAAAAAAAAAAAAAAGAAAATAGACATAATTTTTATTTAGGCTTAGAGTAACATATTTATTATTGTTAATGGTTTATGGTTAATATTCAATTTATAAATATTCTGGAATTATAAAGGTTTAAATTTAAATTTCTATCTAAAATATATATATATTTAGATTTATCTATACATTTATCTATATGTTTATATATTAAAATATTATACAATAAGTAGGGAAAATGTAATTACAAATAAATATAAGATTTTAGAGACATATAAAAAATGGCATATATATTATTAATTATAATGGAATATATAAGATAATATAAAATTAACATATTTAATAATAATAAACAAAGTAAACAGTGTAATTATATTTAAGAGAGTTCATGTATAATCTAATTATATTATAATTTTGATGGAATAAACTATGAAATGATTAAAATAATAATTAATAATTAGTAATCTTAAATATTTTTATTTTATTTTTAAAATGATTTTATCCTTACTTTTTTTCCTTAAAAAACTACATTAATTGTTTTGATAATAAATAAAAAAAAATTGAAAAGAAAATAAACAAGCAAAAAAAAAACAAAGAAGTTTTTAATGAAAAAAAGAGTAAATAAATAATAAAAAAAAATTATTTTTGATAACAAAAAATTTTTTTTTTTTTGAAAATTTTTTATAATTTTCATATATTTTTATCTTTTTTTTTTTTTTTTTTTTTATTTATTTATTTTATTTCTTTATTTTATTTTTTTTTTATTATTATTAACAATAAATAATTTGTTATTAAATTTACAAACTTCAATCTTATATCTTTCATTAAAATAAAAATAGAAATATATATAGCTTTTTTTTTTTGTTCCATATTATATAATTTTTTCAGGAAGAAAAAAAAAACTATTACATAATATTGTACATATATTCAACAATATTAATTTAAAAAATAAGTAAATTATAAATAAGGAAAAAAAAATATTTTATTCTTATATTGGCAATTAGATAGAACAAAAATATTATTTAAATATTAAAAATTAAAAATGAAAGAGAAAAATATATATATTATACTTAAAAATAAATATTTTTTATACATTATTATATATATACATATTTATATTATTCTTTTAAATATTAATATTTATTTCATTTTAAATAAAATATTATATTTTTATTACAATAGATATTACAATATTTAAAAAAAAATAAAAGCTTTTGCTCTAAATTTAAATCCATTTATATCCGTTTCTGGGATTCTTTCATCTTATACACTATTATTATTATTATTATTATTATTATTATATTGAAAATAACAATAAAATATTATTATTATCATCATTAATCATATTTAAATATTTATTATTATTATTATTATTATTATTATTATTATTATTATTATTATTATTATTATTAATTATTATTATTATTATTATCATTATTATTATTATTATTATTATTATTATTATTATTATTATTATACTTACTAAACTGTTTCAATTCCTTTAAGTGAATCTGGTAAAGGTGTTGTAAAAGAATTATTATTTAAAAATCTATATATTTTAACCAAAAAAAAAAAGTTTCCATAATATAAATCATATAAAATATTATCAGTAATCAAAAAAAAAAAATTATTTTTATATTTATAAATATTTACAATGTCTTAAGATTTTTGAGTTTTCCAGCTTCTTCTGGATAAGTTTCTAAATAATTCCAACCCAAATCTCTGTATTATAATAATATATAAACATTAAAATTATATTATATTATATTATATTATATTATATTATATTATATTATATTATATATTTACAATAATTCAAGATTAACTAGTCTGTCAAATTTAAAGTGAATATTTCTTATTTGATTTTGACCCAAATCCCTGATTAAAAATAAATTATATATATGATTAAAATTACTATCTATTATTTGATTTTTTCTTCTTTCTATTTTAGTTTAAATTAAACGAATAGTAAATTAGAATTTTCAATAATATTTATGTTCAATATATATATATATATTTTTTATTGATATTTTACAAAATTTTAAGACTTTTTATTCTTCCTATAAATTCTGGAGCAAATGTTAATTTATTTGCATGTATATCTCTGCAATAATATGTTATATTAAATTTTTTTAAATATATATATATATATATATATATATAAAATAATTAATATTATTAATTATTAATAAAATACTAATATCATTATTTCCGTTTTTAATATTTTAAATTATTGAATATTTTTAAAAATAAAATAATATGAAAATAAAATATATATATATATATATATATGCTCATTCTTTTTTTTTTTTTTTTTTTTTTTTTTTAATCTATATTACTTACAAACGTTCAAGATTATTGAAATTTACAATAAATTCCGGAACATATTCAAGCTGATTCATATCTAACCATCTGTGATGTAAAATATTAAATTATTATACATATTAATAAAAAAAAACCTCTTATTTGTTTATATAATATTATATTATGTATATTAAATGAATTTCAGAAATCAATACATTATAGTAATGTAAAAAAAAAAAATTCTTTAAATATTTAATATTTAATATTCATTTTTATAAACTACTTACAATACCTTAAGGTTTTTAAGATTTCCAAATTCCTCTGGAATAAATGATAATACATTACTTTCTAAATCTCTATAAAAATTAAATAAATTTTCATAAAGATAATTATTAAAATAATAAATATTAATATAATTTAACATAGTATATTATATTATATAATATTATATTATATTATATTATATTATATTATAATATTCGCGAATATATTTATATATAAATGTTAAATATACATATATATAAAATAAAAAATTATTAAAAAATAATTATAAAAATAATAAAAATATTTTTAATAATAAAATATATTATATATATATTTATAACATTTATAACATATATATATACAATACAATATAAAATAAAAAATATCTATAAATCCTATATTTTTATAATAATATATAATTACAATATTTCAAGATTAGTGAGATTTCCAATTTCAGCCGGAACAGATTTTAAATGATCATCTGTTAAACTTCTGTATAAATAATATATTAAATATAATAAATATTTTTTATTATTTATATTTTTTTCATTATTTTAATCTTATATTACATAAAAATATATATATTATCATAATATAATATAATATAATATAATATAATATAATATAATATAATATAATATAATATAATATAATATAATATAATATAATATAATATAATATAATATAATATAATTATAAAATATTCAATAAACATAAACAATAAAAGTTTATTTTTTTTTTAATCTATTTTTATAAATACTAACAATTCCTTAAGATTTTTGAGTTTTCCTATTTGCACAGGAAGTGATTTAATGGGATTACGAGCTAAATCTCTATATTATATAGTAAAATGTATTAGATTTGACATATAAGTTTATTTAAAAAAAATTGTTTACATATTAAAAATATTAGATTTTATCGTAATATAATGAATTATTATATATTTATATATTAACAATATTCTAAGATTCGAAAGATTTCCAATAGTTTTTGGATAAGTTTGTATTTGATTTGTTCTTAATAATCTGATAAAATATTATTATAAAAATTATATGTATTAAAAAAAAAAAAAAAAAAAAAAAAAGAAGGAAACAATATAAAAAAATTAAAAATTTGTTTTAAAAAAATTCTTTTTAAAATTATATATATAAATTAATATATATGAAAGAAAAAAAGTTATTTTTTAAAAAAAATAATTTATAATACGAAATAAAATATGAAAAGAAAAAAAATTCAATTTTAAACACAAACAATTCTTCAAGATCAGTAAGATTTCCAATTGAAGAAGGAACAGACGTTAATACATTGTTACTTACATATCTATACCATTAATGGATAAGGAATATTATTTTAAAAATTATTTTATATAATAATAAAAATAATAATAATAATTATAATTTTTATATATATATGATAAATTATTAAAAAATTAAAATATAAATAAATTAAAGAATTTTTTTATATGTATTTATATTAATATTTTTTGTTATTAATAATTTATTTTAAAAATTATCTTTTTCTTACAAAAGGAAAAGTGATTTAAGGTTTCCAATAGTTGAAGGAAGAGCACTTAGTTTATTATTACTTAATTTTCTATATATAAAAAATATATTTAATTTTAAAAATACAAATGTAATAATTTTTAAAAATTAAAATTTATTAATTTTTTATATTTTATATTATATTTATATGTAAAGAAAGGTAAAAAAAATTGGTAATAATTATTTATATATCAATAATTGTACAAAATGTTCTTTTTTATATAAAAAAAAAACTTACAAATATTTAAGTTTACTGAGATTTCCAATTTCTTTAGGAAGAGCCGTTAATTTATTTGATCTTATATCTCTATATAAAATATTATATTCACATTTTAAGTAATTTAAATTAAAATCTTTGATTTATATTTTTATTATTATTCATTATTTATTATTCATTATTTATGATTTATAATTCATTATTCTATTATTATTAATATTTATTTTATTTATTATGGAAAATAATCAAAAAGTATATCCTAATTTTTAATATCACTTACAGTCTTCTAAGTTTTTTAAGATTTACAATTTTTTTAGGAAGTGTATTGATACTATTCTTATTTAAATATCTTTTACATTTACAATAATTAATAAATAATATTTTTTTTAAAATAAAATATTATTTAGTATGAAAAATATAAATAAAAATATATATAAAATTTTTAACAATAATAAATAATATAAATATTTTCCTTATTTATTTTTATCAACATAAACTTACAAATCTTTTAAAGTAGTTATACTAAATATGATATCAGGAATACCATTACTAAAATCTTGATTTTTAATTAACCTACAAAAAAAAAAAATAAAATAAAATAAAAAGATAAAAAATAATATATTTATAAATATATTATTATAAACACAAATAATTAACTATTATAAAGAAAATTATTACTAACAAAGAAGTTATATTTCCTTTTTCATCAGTTTTACATTCATAATTTTTGTCGGTACATGAAGAACAAACTTTATTTTTTACTTTATTACAAGTAAGAGTAGCTGCTATAGTAAATGAAATATAAGATAAAATTATTAATAGAAATTTCATTTTCATTTTCAATTATTCCTTTTTTCAATTAAAAATTTGAAGTTTAAATATATTTAAACACTTTGAAAAAAGAAAAAAAAAGTGATTATATTTAAAATTAACTAAATATAATGATAATAATAGATTTATAAAATAAATTTAAAATTAAATATAATAATATTAGATTTATAAAACAAATATTTAAAAAGTTCAATAAATATTGAAAAGAAGAAAAGAAAAGGAAAAAAAAAAAACTTTTAAATTATTTAAAATGCTAAAAAAATTTAAATTAAAAAAAAAATGCAATTTATTTATTTAACAAAAATTAATTTAATTTGGAAATATAATATTGAAAGATATTAAATTTATTATATTATTAAACTACGCTGTATAAAATTTTACCAAAGATATAATATATTAAAATATAATTTAATATATTATCAATTTATCCAATTTTTAAAAAATGGTTATATAAGTTAATTAAATTTAAGTTTTTTTAATTAATTTAATTAATTTTATCTGTACCAAATTTGGTAATAGAAATTTAGTATAGCCACTACCAGATTTTTAACTTTTTTTTTTATTTTATTTTACTATTTACTATAATTATAATCAAGTCTTGTCCTTTTACATATTTATAAAATAGATTAAGATGTAATAATTTTATTCAATGTAATACTTTTATTAATACTCGAATAGAAATAAAATATATAAATTAGCTACAATGAAAAGAATTTAATATTAATTACTTATGAAAACATATAATTAGAAATAAAATATATAAATTAGCTACAATGAAAAGAATTTAATATTAATTACTTATGAAAACATATAATTTATTTATATATATTTCACAATCTATAATATTTTTTTTTTAAATTAATTATTATTAAATTTATATTTTTTATTAACTCTTTTTTTTTCATTTTCATTATCATTTCCAATTTAAGTTTGAGGTTTTTTATTTTTATTATATTAGATTTTTATAATAATAAAAAGTTTACCTTAATCCTTTAATATAAAAACTTTAATATAAAAATTTTAATTAAATACAAATAATTATAAAAACTTTATAATCATTTGTAAGGTATTATGTATTTAATATATTAAATATATGCAATAAAATGAATATATATATATATATATATATAAATTTCAAATTATTTTTATTTTTTTAGCTTTTTTTTTTTCTTCTTTTCTTTTCTTTTCTGTTTCCAATTCAAAATGAAAAAAAAATATTTAGTAATAGTAAATCTATGGAACTTATTTAAAGTTTTTGAAAAAAAAAAAAAAAAAAAAAAAAAGAAGAAAAAGGAACCAATTAATAATGATCTTTCAATAGTTTAATTACAAAGAAATTTTTTATTTTTATTAATATTTCTATTTATTACAACAATAATAATGACAACAATAACAACAAAAATTAATAATAAACAATAATAATTATAAATAATAAAAATACTTATTTAATATAAATACTTTACACCAATATTAAATTTTTTTTTTTTTTTTTTAGACTAAAGGAAGAGAATACACTTCCATGTACACCAATATTAAATATTTAAAATATTTAATATTTTATAATTTTTTTTATTTTTATTTTTATTTTTACCTTTACTTTTACTTTTACTTTTATTATTTTTTTTATTATCCTTTTTTTAATTTTGGCTATATATTATTTAAATTTTTTCAATAAAACAAATTATTTTTTTTTTTTTTCATTTTTTTTCTATTATATTTTTATTTATTTATTTTTCATATATATTATTGTAAATATTAAATAATTAAAATATTTAATACTTTTTAATTTTTATTTTTATTTTTATTTTTACTTTTATTATTTTTTTATTATACTTTTTTTTTTAATTTTGGCTATTTATGATTTAAATTTTTTCAATAAAACAAATTATTTTGTTTCATTTGTTTCTATTTATTTTTATTTATTTTATTTATTTATTTTTCATATATATTAAGTTTTCTAATTATATTAAAATATTGTTTTTTATTTTTAATATAATAAACTATTTAAAAAAAAAAAAAAAAAAAAAAAAAAAAAACTAGAAACAATCACCAAAGTACACATTTATTATTTGGATTCATTGGGGATTTAGTTGGACAATTAAATATTTTAGCAAATTCTTTATTATTACTAATAACACCATTGACACGGAATCTTCCAGGAGAGTGTACATCTTTAAATATTTTATCATCATCATTTATTGAACAATAAAGTTGACCATATGAAATAAAAAATAATTGATCCAATGTGTAATCGGAAAGACCTGGAAGTTTCATATTACGTTTTTTAGCTTCTTCTGGATTATTTTTTATGGATAATTTCCAAGCTTCATATGTTCTGCTTAATCCACCGTTATCAGCAATATTTTCATTAATAGTATTCTATCATTGAATATAATTATATATATTATTATTATTTTATTTTTAATAAAAAAAATTTTAATTTTAAATATTTTTAAAAATTAATTTCTTTTTTTTTCCATATTTTTTTAAAAAAGTTTTTTTTTTTTTTTTTTTTTTTTTTTTACTTTTGTTAAATATTTACCTTTCCATCAACATAATATTTCTTACCATTAATCTCAGATGAATAATTACCATATCTTATTAAATAATTAAAATTTATAGAATTATATTAATAATTAATTAAAATATTATATTATATTATATTATATTTTATTTTTTTTTATTTTATTTTATTTTATCTTTATATTTACTGATTAATAAAACATTGAGAAAATTCATTATATTCATCATCATCATTTTCAGTCCACTATTATAAAATTTAGAATTTTAAAACATTAAAATTTGAAATGATAAAAAAAAATATATATTATATTAAAAAAATAAATATATTTTTTTTTTAATTTTCAATAAATACTGACCCAGTTATTTTCTATTCCATTGACATCATACATCTTACCATTATTATCAAAGGCATGAGTAAGTTCATGACCTATCAGACTTCCTATAACACCATAATTAATATAATCTGGTCGATTTTTATCAAATACTGGTGATTGTAATATACCACTTGGGAAATTCATTGTATTAGAAAGTGATTTATAATCGCAATTGATAATCTAAATTATATTATACAAATAATAAATATTTAATTTTTTAAAAAAAAAAATAATATATATATATATATATTTTAATATTTTTTATACATGCATATATATATATGTATATAGATAAATTGATAGATTTAGTATTTAAGTAGCATTAAAAAAATAAAAAAAATAAATAAATAAATACTAACATATGTTTTTAACATAGAATAATACATTAATTCAGAATCATATATTAAATTTTTTTTAATATTCATAGTAGTTATTAATAAAGTTAAAGAGTCATTATTTTTTAAATCTTTCAATGGTTTATATTTATTGTAAAGATTTTCGACATTCATCAAAATATCCACATATCCAATGAGATATTTCATTTTCAAAACTTTTTCAATAGCATATTCTCTTGTTGATTCATCAAGCCATTCTATTTCATTTATTCTATTAATCATTGTATTTTTAATATTTTCTATCATAATTTTTATTTCATTCTTATTATCTTCTTTAAAAGTATTTTCAACATAATATTTACTAAGTAATAAAGTCATAAGATTATCTAAAATATTAAGACATTTAGTATTTACATCTTCTCCTTTAAAGATATCTTCTTCTTCCTTAAAGATATTTCCTGATACTTCATTAATTCATATATAATAAAAAAATAATTAATTAAAAGTATTAATAAATTATTTTAATATATATATACAAAGTAAAGGTATATAATAAAAAAAATAATATACATTGGATATAAATAATCAATAAATATTTATATTATATTAGATATACCATTTTGATAATCATTTATTTTATATTGAAATTCATTATTAAGTTGAATAAGTTCTTTAAAAATATTATTTTGAAAAATATCAATATTTTCTTTAATTACTGTAATGACTCCTTCAATGATTTTCCTTTAAAAATTTTATATAAATTAATTAATTTATATATTTCAATATTTTTTTCTTTATTATCATTAATTATCTTTTTAATAATTAAAAATATAAATAACATGTATAAATTTTCTATTTATTATATAAATTAATAAAAATTAATATAAATAATATTACCACTCTATATAATTAGCCATATCTTTATTATCGATTTCTTTGAGATATTCAAATAATTTATTTAAATCTTCATCCTCGTAAACTATTAATTCTTCATTAACAGGAATTTCAATATCATAATATTTAAATCTCTTTTCAAAGTATAATTTCCAATTAATTAAAGGATATTTTTCATTTAATGCTTTGATAGTGATTAAATTTTCATTATTAATAAATTCATCATTATCATTATTATAATATTCATTATCAGTATTATCAGTATTATCAGTATTTTGTTCGTCAATTAAATCTTCTTCAAAATTACTATCATCTTCAGTTTCGTAATCATTACTCTTTATGGTTTCAATTTCGGTATCATATTCATAATCAGCTGGTTCTGTAGTATAAATAGGTTTTAAATTCTCAGAACTTTTTAATTATAAAATATATATATTAATTATTATTATTATTATTATTATTATTATTATTGTTGTTATTATTATTATTATTATTATTATTATTATTATTATTATTATTATTATTATTGTTATTATTATTATTATTATTATTATTATTATTATTATTATTATTATTATTATTATTATTATTATTATTATTATTATTATTATTATTATTATTATTATTATTATTATTATTATTATTATTATTATTATTATTATTATTATTATTATTATTATTATTATTATTATTATTATTATTATTATTATTATTATTATTATTATTATTATTATTATTATTATTATTATTATTATTATTATTATTATTATTATTATTATTATTATTATAATTATAATTATTATAATTACGTTAAAGAATCCATGTTAAGTTTTTTTTCAACTGAAATAATAGATTTAAACATTGTATCAATTTTATTTTCATTTGAATTATATATTGTTTTTAAAACATTTTTAATATATTCATGATAATTATCAATTAATTTATATTGATTTTGTAAATATTCATTGTATTCATTTTCATTTCTAAAGTTTCCAATACGAGAAAGATCCTCTTTAGATAATTCAATTTCAATATAAGCAATTTTTATCATTTCAAGTATTTCTTCATAGATATAATCATCAACAGGGTGATTAAGAATGCTATTGTAAATTTTTGGAATGTGATTATCTGTTATATCATAATCATTTCCTATATTAGTTTTAAATAAGATATTAAAATTAATATTATGAAGATCTATCAATAAAGATGTTAATCCTCCATCATGATTAGCTAATCTTTCAGTAATATTAAAATTATTAATAGATTCTATTAATAATTTATTTCCATTATAAATTTCGTTATAATTATTTATACAAGTTGTATAATAATTTTTCATTCCATTAAATAGCTTTTTATCATATTCTTTCTCTTTTTGACTTAATTTCTTGTTAGCTTTATAATCACTTTTTAATATTTCAAAAAAATCATCCTATTCAAAATTTATTTTATATTATTTTATTTTATATAATTTAAAAATAAAATAATTAATTAAATAACTAATTTATGATTTTCTTTTTATTTTTTTTATAATTTATATTTTTATATTTTTATATTTATATATATATTCTTATATTTATTTATATATTATAAGTATATCATATTTAAAATATTAAAAAATTTAAATTTAATTTTTTACTTTAAGTTTATCGTATAGTTCTTCAAAAATTGAATATCTAATTGATTTTTCATTATTCTTAATTAAAAATAAAATATAAATTTAATGCATATATGATAATTAGAATTAGATATATTTTATTTTGTTTTGTTTTGTTTTGTTTTATTTTATTTTTTTTATAATGATTTACCTTTGCTATCCAACCACCACAACTAAATTCAAAAAAATCATCACAAGGATTAACAGAAGTATCCAAATTACTTAAAATATATTTCGAATATTCAATACATTCTTTGCTTGTACACTATAATATATTAAATAATATTTTAAATATAAAAGTTGATGATAAATAAATATATATTAAATATAAAAAATAATAAATGTAGTATTAATAATAGTATAAATAATAATTTTTATATAACTTATATATTTATTACCTCATTTGTATCAATAGCTGAAATAGATTCATTTTTATTAATAGTATCAGTCACTTCTGTGGCAACATCAATGTCATAATCAGGTAAAGTTTCAAATATTTTGTCTTCCAAAATATTAACACTACCAGCAACATTTTCTGGTTCATAAGAATCGCCTTTTGAATTTGAAGATAATTCTTGTTTTTTAAAGGTACAGAAAGTACTTTTAAACCAAATATTAATAAACAAAAAATAATATAAATATTTTTATTTATTTTATTTTTATTTTTATAATTATTAAATTATTAATATTTATTTATTTATTTTTTATTATATATTTATTTTTTATATTTTTATATATATAATTATTTATTTATATACTTATATTTTATTTTTTTTTTTTTTTTATTTAAAAAAAAATAACGAGTTTCACCTATTTATATACAGAAAAATTTATATAGAAAATTCTATTAATTATATAATCTGTGTCTATAAGTATATAAAATTTTTAATATATTAATTTACTGCCCGTTTTCAACATTCTCTATTATTAATTTTATTGTCAACCAATGGGAAAATAAAAAAGAAAAAAAAAAGGAGTTTTTTTTTAAATATCAAAATTGTTTTTATTTATTTATTTATTTATTTATTTATTTATTTATTTATTTATTTATTTATTTATTAATTTATTAATTAATTAATTAATTAATTTATTTATTTATTTATTTATTTATTTATTTATTTATTTATTTTTATTTTTTTTTTTTTTGAATAAAAAAGATTTTATATATTTACATTTACTATTAATTAATTAACTATTTGATTTTTTTTATTTTTTTTTATAGAAACAATTCATAACATCCTAAAATGTTAAACATTTCAAAATTATAATTAATTTTTTAAATAAAAAATTATTTCTTAAATAAAAATTCCATTTATCAAATAAACACGTTAAAATCATTATAATTAATTACTAATTAATTAAGAAGAATTTTAATTTTTAGTCAACTAAAATAAAATATAATAAAGTAGTACAATATTCAATATTCAATATTAATGTTTTATAATTATTATTTATTTGTATTTAATAAATTATTTTTAAAATTAATTTATTAAAATTATTTAATTAAAATCAAAATAATAACATTTTATAGAATTATAGAATTTCTATGATAATAAATTATTTCATGATATATGACAAAAAAAAAATTTAAATAAAAATTATAAATATTAAATAATAAATATAATAATAATAATAATAAATAATAAATAAATAAATAATAATAATAGTTAATAATAGTTAATAATAATAAAATTATATTTTAATATTATTTTTACTTTTTTTAACTTTTTATTTTAAAAACAATTATATATAAAATAAATTTAAAAATAAAATTATAAATAAATCTATAATATTTTTTATAATTCATATCTTACTAAATTATATTAATTTTTTAATATAATAATTTCATATATGCTTTGATTGAATATAATGTTATATTTTATTTTTATTTTTTTTTCATATATAGTCATTTGTTATCTTTTTTTTTAATATTATATATTTAATTAATCATTTAATTATTATTTTATTATAAAAATTTCATTTTATTTGATATCTTTATATTTGTTATTATTATATAAATTTCTTATGATAAATAATTCTTATAAATAAAGTCAGGATTTTGTCTTTTGAAATCATGTAAATCTATAATTTATTAATAATTTATGAGAAAGGTTCAATAATAAAAATAACAGTACATTGTCAAATAAGAAAGAATTTATTTCAATAAAGAATAGTATTGATAATAAGTATACTAGAGAAATTAATAATATAAATAATATGGTAGTTCATTAATAAGTAATTTTTTTTTTCTTTTTTCTTTTTGTTAAAAAAAAATATATATATATATATTCTATATATTATGTCTTTAAAAATTTTATTAAGCAAAATAAACAATATATTAAATTTATATTTTTGTTTTTTAACAATAAAAATAACATAAGATAAATATTTTTTATTTCATTTTATAGACACATAGTTTAAGAGAAACTTTTAATCAATTAATAATTATAATTACATTAATATTTATTTATTATATATTTTTTATTTAGTAAATATATATATTTATATATTTATATATTTATATATTTATATATTTATATACTTATATATTTATATATTTATATATTTATATAGTTAAAAATATATCCATATATAATTTTTAGTAATAATAATAATAAATAATAATAGAACAATTACAATTAATACCAAAAAAAAAAAAAAATTTGGTTAAAATAATTAAAATCAAATTTAAAAAAAAAAAAAAAAAAAAAAAAAAAAAAAAAAAAAAAAAAAAAAAAAAACTTTAAATATTTTCTTTAAGAATATTTTTTTAAAGTTTTAATGAATAAACCGAACTATATATGTAATTATATTATTAATTATTACTTATTATAAAAAAATAATTATAATGATTTCAATGAACAAGCAATAAAATTTTAATTTTGTGGTTGATACGTATTAAATATTCTTTTTACGGACAATTTTTTATTATTTATTTATAATTATCATTTGGTAACAAATAAATTATATTTTGGGAATTAATATAATTTAATAATTATATAAAATAATTTAATAATTATATAAATAAAATAAAATAAAATAAATATTATATTATTAATTATAATATAATATAATATAATATAATATAATATAATATAATATAATATAATATAATATAATATAATATAATATTTTTATTTTTTATTTTTATAATTTTTACAAATTTATTTATTATGTTTTATTATATTTATTTTTAATAATTTTTTTTGACAATTTTATTTTTAAATAACATATTCTAAGTTTAATACTATTATAAATTTACATATTTAGGTATTATAATTATTATTAAAAAATAAAAAATAAAAAATAAAAAATAAAAACCAAAATTTTATTTTTCGTCTGATAATAATGCACTTGGAATATTTTGAGAGTTTTGATGATAATTTAAAGAAATATATGAGTTACAATAAGAAGGCGAATAGGCCATAGTATATGTGGAAACATTTGGAAAATAAATTGGAGAATATAAATATGGATAAGAAGAAAAATTAGATGAATAAATATTTTGATTTGATTATTAAAAAATAAAAAATAAAAAATAAAAAATAAAAACCAAAAATTTATTTTTCGTCCGATAATGGTGCACTTGGAATATTTTGAGAGTTTTGATGATAATTTAAAGGAATATATGAGTTACAATAAGAAGGTGAATAGGTCATAGTATATGTGGAAACATTTGGAAAATAAATTGGAGAATATAAATATGGATAAGAAGAAGAATTAGATGAATAAATATTTTGATTTGATAATTCTATTGATGAATTTTGTAATGGTTGTTGTGGCAGTGGTATTATTGTTGATGTTTGTAACTGAGATGGTGATAAAATATTTATTTCTGGTGAATGAGGTGTAATAACTTCGTTATAACTTGGAAGTTTGTCTTTAGATAAATTGCAATTAATATCTTTATTTTTATTTTCTTATTTTTTTTTTTTTAATTATATTTTTTAATAAAATTATTATTTAAAAAAAAATATACACCATTTAATGTAAATGTTGTTTAAAATTTATATATTTAATTAATAAAACATAATTAATTTTGATTTATTAAAATGTTTAGGAAGATATATAATTTAATTATATAAATGGTTATTATATTAATTTTTTAAATAAATGAATAAATTATAAAAATAACAAACCTTTTTTAACCAAAGGCACAGGAAATATTCCTCTTTCTTGTGGATTATTCTTTTTATAACCGTAAGCCCAACCATCTTTAATTGCCCAATTAGTAACAATTAAATATTCATTTTTAGATAAATTTAATTCATCTGAATTAAATCCATTATGATCATAAAGAACAACAGCTAGATCATTATTTTCATTATTTTTTTTCTCTATTGATGTTTGACTTTTTATATTATTTCTTTCTTCAATTGATAAATTATAATTTTCTTCATTTGTTGAATCTTTCTTTTCTTTAGTCGATGAATTATTTCTTTCCTCAACTGATAAATTATATTTTTCTTCATTTGTTGAATCTTTCTTTTCTTTAGTTGATAAATTATACTTTTCTTCATTTGTTGAATCTTTCTTTTCTTTGGTTGATAAATTATATTTTTCTTCATTTGTTGAATTTTTCTTTTCTTCAATTGATAAATTATTTTTTTCTTCAGTTGATGAAATAAATATTTCATCAACTGAGTATGTTAATTTAGTATTTGAATTTGAATTCGTTGAATTTTGAGAATAAGAAATTTTTTTCAATATTTTGAAAAGCTGACTACTTTTATTATTTTTGTTAAATAATTTATTCAACTTTTTATCATTTCCAATAAACAATATTTTTAATTTTTTATTTTTTTTATTAGTATTTAGTAATTTATTTAGAGATGATTTTCAGATAGTATTTTTAATTATTTTATTAATAATAATATTTACAAATGTAGATAATTATATAATTTTTTTTTTCTTTTTTATTTATAGCTAATTGGTTTTTGGGCAAATTAAGAATTTATTGAACCTACTATGAATAAATTTTTAAATAATTCATTTTTTAAAAAAAAATATATATATATATATAAATATTATAAATATTTGTGTTTTAAATTAATTTTTCTTTTCATTTTAAATAAAAATATATAAAATTCTAAATTTTATTACTAAATGTTAAAATAACAAATATTAATAAAATAGTAAAATAAATTTTATAATTTAAAATTTTTATTATAGTATTCAATAAAACTAAAGAATATAATATTGTTATTGATATTTATAAAATATAAACTATAAAATATAGATATTGATAATTTAAAATAAAACAACTATAAAAAATAAAAAATAAAATAAAAGTAAAAACCAATATTAATAGTGTAATTAATAAATAAATAAATATAAATAAAGTTTTATATTATAAATAAATTAAATAATCAATTATATTGTCATTATAAAACAATATATTGATTTGTTTTTTGTATTGAATTACATATATAATAATTAAATTACACAAAGTAATTAAATATTATTTCTTATATTAAATAATAGTATTATTTTATTTAAACGATGATGACTAAAAAAATAAAAATAAAAATGAAACATCAACAGCTAAAAAAATAATTTATTAAAATATTAATAATTACTAAATAAAGATAATTAATATGTTTATTGATTGTTTCTTTTTTTTTTTTAATTTTCTTTTTTTAATTTTCTTTTATTGTATGGAAAATAAAAAAAAAAAAAAATAAAAAAAAAAAGAAAAAAAGAAAAAAATATAAATATTAATAAACTTTTTTAAAAAATTTTTATAAAAAAAAATAAATATTATAAAATAAATAATTACATTATAAAATAAATACTAAAATACTTTGTTTACACTTTATTAAAAATGAAATCTATCATTCTATTTTTTTCTTTAATAATTGTTGTTAATGCACTTTCTAATGCATTTTATAAAAGGGAAATTTATGATGGTGATGATGAATTCATGGCAATATATACTAATACAAGTGAAGAATGTAAAAAGGAATTAGAAAAGAAAAATGATATAGATATATGTGTTCCATCAGTTGATAATCTTGCTGAAAATTATAAAGAATCCTGTCCAATTTTTAAAAGTGATAAATGTCAAAATGTTTATAAGGATATTATGAGTGCTATTCCAAGTTGCAAAAATGATCCAAAAGTTGTTGATTATTTCACTAATGAACTAATGAAAGTCAGTATATAAACCTTACAAAGTTATTGTTATACAGATGAAAAAGGTGATTTATGTCCATTAGGTACAGCTGTATTAATAGATAAAAAAAAGAATCATTTCCCAAAAAAATTGTTAATGATTCTTGTCACTCAAAAGTTTGTTCTGATGGTTTAATTGAGTATTTTGAAAACTTAACAGCATATGCAAAATCTATTAATGAAGACGAAGTGTATTTATTTGAAAAAATGCTTGACTATTTGAAATCTGAAGAATGTAAATCTTTAATTGGTACTAGTGATGCAAAAATTCTTAAGGTTGGAACCAATTTCCTTGTTTTTTTAGTGTTATTATTAATTTTGATTTAAATTTTTTTATTATAATAAAAATAAAAATAAAAATAATAAATAAATCTTTAAAATATGATTTTAAATAATTATAATATTTATTTTAAATATTAATAATAATAATCAATATTTTGAAAAATTTTTATTGTATATAAAAGTAAAAATATAAATAAAAGAAAAATAAAAATATTAATAAATAATAATCTATATCGATATAGAATTCTTTAATTTTATTAAATTTATTTGTTAATATATATATAAAGATAAATAACCTATTCTATAAAATATATTTTTTTAAAGAAAAAAAGTTTTTTTTATTATGTTCATATCCACATAACTAACAGATTTAAAATGCAAGTTTTTTAGACGTAAAACAGGTAAAAAAATTTTTTTATATATTTTATAGTCCAATTAATTTATTATTTAATTTAAATTTTTAAAAAACTAAAATAATTAAAATTTTATTAAAAGGAATATTTTTATTAGTAAAAAGAAAATTAATTATATTTACCTAATCATTTTTATAAAATTATTATTATACATTCATATTTATATACGTTTTTTTTATATTTATATAATATATAATAAATATATGTTTATAAAAATACTACTTTAGTTTATTTAAAATACTAATTATAAAAGAATGATTATGTAAATATCATATTACTTTATAAATATTGAAATAAAGAAAAAAAAAAATCACATAATTTTTATTTTTGTATTACATTGCTTTTATATAAAAAAAATTAATATATTTCATATGATATTAAAATTATTATAAAAAAAATGTTTAATTTCTGAAATTAATAATTAATTATAATTAAATATTATAATTTCTAAGATAAAAGAACTAATAACAAAAGTTTTAATATTTAATTCTTTAATTTCATCATTAATACGACAACAACAACAACAATATAATAATAATAAATAAATAAACAAATAAATAAATAATAATAATAATAATAAATAAATAAATAAATAAATAATAATTATAATAATAATAATAATAATAAATAAATAAATAAGTAATAATAATAATGATTATAAGAATTAAGTCATAATAAAATCTTATTTATTAAAAATGTATAATACTTATATTTAATATTTAATATTATTTATTGAATAATATTATTCAAGAAAATTCTAAAAAATTAATATTAATATCCTAATGTTTAATAACTGTCAAATTTATAACGAACAAACTACTTATTTTTCATTATATTTAATAACATTGATATTGACTTCTACATCCTTAAATAAAACTATTTTAATATCATGAAATAATAAATATATTTATTAATTTTAATATGTCATAAATAATATATGTGATCTGTTTATCTGAACCATTATTGAATATATATATATAATTTAAACTAAAATGTTAATTTTCTTATTCAAAAAATAGCCTAACCCACAATATTTGTCTTTTTCAAATGTTTTTTTAATTAAAATAAAATAAATTTGATAATTCTTATGTTATTAATTATGTGACATGACAAACAAAAACAATTATGGTTTAGCTAAAAAAATAATAATAATAATAATAATTAATAAATTATGATTTATTACTTGAACCTTAGTCAGGTAAATAAAAAGAAGGTCTATTTTACAAAAAAATAAATAAATATAAATAATAAAAAATAAATAAATAATAAAAAATAAATAAACAAATAAATAATAAATAAATAAATAAATAAATAAATAAATAAAATATATATACTTTAATTATTTAATATAATTAATATTATTGGTTACAATATATAAAAATCAATTTGAATATATACATAAGAAAATTAAAATTTTGCTACTATAATAGTTTTTTATTTTTATTTTTAAAAACAAATAATAATAAATTATTAATTAACAAATATTTAATTTTTTATTATTATAATAGAGAAAAATAATAGTAAATTTAACAATTATAATTATTATATAATTTATCTAGTTATGTTTTTTAATTATATTTTATTAAAAGCAATACATTTATTTAAATATTTTATTATTATTATTACTTTATTTTATTTAATAATTTTATTTTATTATATATTATTTTATTTAATATAGATCTTTTCAAAAAAATATAAATTTAATAAATTTCAAAATGTCTGATTTTGAAGATGATGATGATTTTATGGTAATAATATAAATTATTATTTGGAATTTCTAATATTTAATTGAGGAAAGACAACCAAAAAAAAAAAAAAATTAAAAGGAATTACATTAATAATATAAAATATATCTTTTTACTATTAACAAAACAAAGAAAAAAGAAATTTTATATTTTTTCACTCATTATTTATGTATAATAAAGAATTAAACTTAATTTGACAGAATGGATAAATCATTTTTTATATATATAATTGAAATTTATATACTTTAAATGGAAAAATAATTAAAAAAAGAAAATTATAAATGGAATCAACAATAAATTTCATTTTATAATATAAAAAAAAATAAATTATTTTAAAAATTTATAAATATTTATATTAATTCATGGATATAAACAATAAAAAGATAATTTTAATAATGTTTAACATATTATGATGAAAAATATAAGAAGAATTCGAATATATATTAATAGTAATTAATAAATAAATTTAATTTTTATTTATTATTATATTATATATATAATTTTATAATTTTTAATAATAGGTAGAAGATGATGAAGAATATGATTTCGATTTTGAATATGACGAAGATAATGAAGAAGAAGAACAAAATGTCGATTTAGAAAATAAATATTATAATGCGAAAGGTATTTTTATAAAGTTTGATAAAAAAAAAAAAAAAAGCAATTCATAATTATAACTTAATTTATTTAACATATTATCTTTTTTTTTTTTCTTCAAGTATTTAAAAATATACATTAAATTTCTTTTTCATTTTTTTTTTTTTTCTTTATTTTTTTTTTAATATAATGAAATTTTATCAATTATATATAAATCAATTTTAATGAAATTTTAATAATATAATATAAATAGCTTTAAAAGAAGATAATCCAGAAGAAGCAATTAAAGAATTTCAAAATGTAATTGATTCCGATACTGAACAAAGTGACTGGTAATTTTTTATATATTTTAAATAAATATATACATTATATTTAATATGTGTATAATGATATTACATTATTCAAAGAATTTTGAATAAATATGTAAATGACTAAATAATTATGTATATTGATGTTTGGTTATTTATCTCTAAATTATAATAAATTATATTTAAAAAAATTTATATTTATATTATGACTTACAGGAGTTTCAAAGCTTGTAAACAAATGGTTAAAGTTTCATTAAAAATTAAAGATTATGAAGGAGTATATACCATTTTTTAATTATAATAAATAATGTTTTTTCTTTTTATAAATAACTCGAAATATATATATATATTTCAAATTAAATATATAATTAAAAACATATCATTATTTTTTTTTTCTAATATTTTTAATTATTATTTTTTTTTTTAAATAAAATAATAATTTACTATAAATAAAGGCCATTAAATACTATAAAAAATTATTAAGTCTATTAAATATAGTAGCAAAAAGTTATAGCGAAAAATCTATTAATAATATTCTTGATTATGCCTCAAATTCAGACAGTATTGAATTTTTAGAACAATTTTATGAAATTACTTTAAATAAATTAGAAGAAACTAAGAATGATGTGAGTTAATATTATAATTAAATAAAAACTGAAAAAAAAATAATAAGAATTGATAATTATATATAATATATATATTATGTTGTATTATTATTTATTTATTTTGTCATATATTTTTTACTTTATATAATCACGTATCTTATAAACAGAGATTATGGCTAAAAACTAATTTAAAATTAGCAAAATTATTACTTGATAATCGTGAATATAGTAAATTAACTAAGGTAATTGATCAATTACATAAAGCATGTGAACAAGAAAATAATCCAGATGGTCAAGGTACATTACTTGTTGAAGTTTTTGCTATTGAAATTCAAATGTATACTGAAATGAAAAATACTAAAAAATTAAAGGTAAAAAATGATTTATAATAATTTATAATTTATAATAGTATAAGTATATAATCAATAATAATAATTTTTATTTATTTATTTTTTTTTTTTTTTTAATATAAATAATATTATTTTATAATTTTAATATAATCTAGCCATTATATCAACAATGTCTTAATGTTAAATCAGCTATACCACATCCAAGAATTATGGTAATTGTTTAATTATATTTTATTATAATATGTTATATTTTAGAAAAAAAAAATTTTTTTTTTATATTAAATTATTTTTTATATTATTATAGGGCATTATTCGTGAATGTGGTGGTAAGATGCATATGATTGAAGGTAAATATTATTAATTTAGATATATGTTTATATTATTATTTATTTATATATATTTATATTTATTATTCAATAATAATAAAAAAAAAATTAAATAAATATCTTTGATAAGTATAATAATTATAATTAACATTATTATTATTATTATTATTATTATTATTATTATTATTATTATTATTATTATTACTGATAATTAATATTAATACTTTATAGGTAAATGGAATGATGCACAAACAGATTTCTTTGAAGCTTTTAAAAACTTTGATGAAGCTGGTAGCCCTCAAAGAATTCAATGCTTAAAGTAAATAATTTTTATTATTATTATTATTATATAATATAAAATTTATATATATATATAAATACTATATACTATATTGAAAATATTAATTACTTTATATATATATATATACATTAATATTTATAGATATTTAGTTTTAGCAAACATGTTATCAGAATCAGAGATTAATCCATTTGATTCACAAGAAACAAAACCGTAAATATTATAATAAATATTAATTAATATTTATTAATTATATTTTTCTTTTTTTATTTTTTTTAATCATATTTTAAATATTTAAATTTTTTTTTTATCCTTATAAAATATTAGATATAAAAATGATAACCAAATAGTAGCTTTAACTAATTTAATCAATGCTTATCAAAGAGTTGATATAGATGAATTTGAAAGCATTTTAAAGAGTAAGTAAATGTGCTAATATACATAATACTGATAAAAATAATTAACAAATAGATATTAATTAATTAATAATATTGGTTATTTTACAATAATAAAAGAGAAGTGATATATAATATATATTTCTATATTAATTGTTTTATTTCTTTTTATATATACTATATTATATTTTATTATATTTTATTTTATTTTAATAGAAAATCAAAGTACTATTATGAATGATCCATTTATTCGTACTTATATGGATGATGTTATAAAGAATATTCGTTCACAAGTATTAATTCGTTTAATTAAACCATATACCAGAATTAAACTTTCATTTGCTTCAAAGGTTAATATATATATATATATATACTTATTTTATTTCTTAATTTAAAATATTACTATCATTATTTTTTATTTATTTATTTATTTATTTATTTATTTATTTATTTATTTTCGAATATATCTATAATATAATTTTTTTTATATAATATATATATTTTAAATATAAATACAATAAACAGAAATTAAATATAACACCACAAGAAGTCGAAGAATTACTTATAAATTTAATTTTAGATAAAAAAATTAATGGTTATATTGATCAAATAAACCAAATTTTGGAATTAGAACATGAGTACGTATATATATATATATAGATAGATAGATATAATCAATTATACAGTATTTTATGTATATAATTTTCATTTTAAATATAACAATTCAATATTTGTTATTAATTTTAATTTTAAATTTTTTTTTTCTTATAATTTTGATATAATAGTAAACAAAGTATCAATTATTATCCAGATATTGGCAAATGGAGTAATAATGTAGAAAAATTAATAAAAACATTTGATAGAAAAATGGATTAAAAATAATAAAAATATTAATCTCATAATTGTAATTAATAATAATTGAAAATAATTATATAAATTCCAATCATTTGTAAATTTGGTTTTATCATCATTATAATCATCATCATTTATAATAACAAAACAAATTACAGTAACAATTAAAAAACCAATAAGGATAATAAATAAATAAAAAGAAATTAAAAGTTTAAAACAAAAAATAAAAATAAAAATAAAACAAAACAAATAAACTAACAACAAATAAATAAATAAAAAAGATTTAAATTTATAAAAAAAAATTATTTCATTAGATTAACATTTAATAAAATATTATAAAGAAATAATTATTATAATTAATAATATAAAAAATTTAGTTGTAATATAATAATTATTTTAATCTTATTAATTTTATAAAATAATGACATAAAAAAATATTATTGTAAAAAAAAAAAAAGAGTAGTTATTAAAATTAATTACTATATAATTTTTAATATATATATAATATAATTAAACCAAATAAATAAATAAATAAAAAATATGCAATTAAAAATAATGAAAAAAAAAAATAAAAAATAAAAAAATGTATGTAATTTTTTTTTTATCATCATTATTATTAATTTAATGAATATTTTAAATTTATTTGATTAATTATTTTTTTTTTTTTTATTTCATTTCTTTTTTTATTATAAATATATAATATAAAATAAATATATAATATATTAATTTTTTATGAGTTTTTTTATAAATAAAAAAATATTATATTCTATATTTTTACAAGTAATCTTTGATGATTTATTATTATTTTCGTTATATTTCCTTTAATATATAATTTATTTTATTTTATGATTATATATTATATTATATATATATAAGTAAAGAAAAAAAAAAAAAAAAAAAAAAGAAATAATTGTATTTTTTATTGAATTATTATGAAAATATAAGTATAAAAAATACATTTGATAATTTTTATTATTTTATTGAATTATGAAAAAAAAAATTAGTATAAAAGATATATTTGATAATTTTAACAATTTTTCATGCTTTCATATATATATATATATATGCATTATTTTAACTTTTTCATATTGTTACATATATTATATATAAAAAGAAAGAAGTTTGTAAACGCTAATATTGCATAATTTATATATCTTTATATTGAAGAAAATGATATTTTATTAATATAATGAATATTTTATATATACAATTGATTATTTGATTATCTTCCTTTTTATTTATCTATAAAAATATTTATATTTTATTTGAATTTTTCTTTTTCTTTTTTTTATAAAAATAACATGTTAAAAATACAAAGAAAAAGAAAAAGTTTGTATATATATTTGTTATTTATTTATAATATATATGTAAAAAAAAAAAAATGTGAAAAATTTTTTTGAAAAATTATGTTAATGTACTAATTTTTGTTAGTAGAATTATAAAAATAAGAGGTTTTTTTTTCTTTTCATTTTATTGTTTATATAAATAAATAAATTATAAATAGAATAATTTTATATACATTATAAAATCTAAAAACAACAATAAATAATATATATATAAATTAAGAGGTAAGTAATAAATTAGTTTTTTTTTTTTTTTATGTTTATTTCCTTGAATTTTTTATGAATTTTCATTTCTTAATTTTAAATTTTGTATTTATTAAATGTAAAAAAAAAAACAATTGTTTAAAGAATTTCAATGCTAAATTTTATTTTTTTTATTTTTCTTTTTATTCAATATTGATACTATAATTTCTAGTAATTTTACGAATGTTTTCAACTTGTTCTTTACTAGAATTTTCCCATAAATCAATTGTATTTTGAATATTATGAATTATATCATCTTGACTACTTATAACTTTAGATTGTTCTTCAATTCTTGAAGCTTGTACTCTTATTCTATTTTCACATTGTTGTTTTTTTTGATTTAATAATTTATTAGCTTCTATTAATTCATTTAATTTATCACTTAGTTCATCATTTTCTTTTAATAATTTATCATTTTCATTATTTATATCTTTCATACGTACTTCTAAATATTTATTAGTATTTTCTAATGAAAAATATTTTTTCTTTTCTTCTGTTAATTTTCTTTTAAGATCTTTAACTGTTTTAGTTAATTGAGCATTATTACTTTGTAATTGTTCTATAAAAGAATTATCATCACAAAGTGATAAAATATTTCTAGCTAAAGTAGCAATATCATTTGACCAATCCTTGATTTGTGAATGTTTCCTTTCAATTTCATTTGTGTCCATTTTGTTCGTTTTTTTTTTTTCTTTATTTCTTTTCTTTTCTTTTATTAAATAACTAAATAAATTTTTTTTTTCTTTAATTAATTTTTTTTTTTAATTTTTGCTTTTTTTTTTTTTTTTTTTTTTAATTAAATTTTTTGAAAAATTTTTTGATTTTCTAGATATGCAAAATAATTTAATAATATATTTATTTAAATTAAAAAAAAAAAAAATGTTTACCAAATTTATAAAATCAATATTTTATACTATATTATTTTCTTTTCTTTTCTTATATTTTTTTATTTTATTATTTTTATTATTAATAATTTATTTATATTTCTTTTTTTTTTTTATTATTATATTTTTTATCATTTTTTTTATTGTATTATATCCTGTATATAATTTGAAATTATATATGTTTTTTTATATATATATATATAAATATACTTCATATTAATTCATATATATACGTATAGAAAAGAAAAATGATCTCCCATAATATATCATCATCAAAAGTAAATATTTATAAATATACACATCGTACGTGATTAAAAAAACTTTATTTTATAATTAATTTTTTATAAAAAAAATTTTTTTAAATTTTATTAGATATAAAAATTTTGTTTAATTTTTAATATAATAAAAAAAAACAAATATTTTGATTTTAAAGTTTAATCATGTAACTATTTTTTTATTTATTCTTTTATTTATTTATTTTTTTCTTTTTTGTCTCCTCATTGTATTATATTCTTTTATAATATATATATTATGATTATTATATTATTAGACTTCATTATAATATAATAATCATAATAAGAAAAAAATTTTATAAAACTTTCTTTTACTATAACTAAAAATGTAAATGTTTTAATTATTATAAATAAATAATACAAAATTTATTCTTTATTTAATAGTTATAATATTATTATTTAGTATTATTATTTATTATTTCTTTATTATTCTTTTTATTTTATTTTATTTATTTATTTATCTAATTCAAAAAAATGATAAATATTTTCTTTTAAAATAATAACCGAATTTTAAAAATTTCATATATTAATAATGATTATTCTATTATTATTACTGAAAATATTATTATTATAATAATTTCTATTCACTCATATCATTTTATTATTATAATCTTATTTTTATAATCATATTTACATTATATATATATATTTTTTTTAATTAGAAAAAAACCGTAAGCTTTACATGAAAAGCTTATTTTGTAAATATAAACTTTATACCAAATACAATTCATTGTAACACTAAAAGATTATAAATTTAATAAATAAATTTTGGAATGTGACCCATTTCGCCAAATTAAAATACAAAAATTTACACTTTTTTAAAAATACGCCATATTAAAAATGTAATTATTTTATTTTAATAAATAAATAATAAATAATAAATAATAAATAATAAATAATAAATAATAAATAATAAATAATAAATAATAAATAAATAATAATAAATAATAAATAAATAGTAATAAATAATAAATAAATAATAATAAATAATAAATAAATAATAATAAATAATAATAATAAATAAATAAAATAAAAAAATAAATAAAATAATGTATATATATTTTTATTTAGCCACAAAAAAAAACGTGACTTGGCGAAATGGGACACCCCCTAAATTTTGTACCTAACTCTATAACCCTCTAATCATGTATATATATTAAAATATATTATTATTTTTCTTTTAAAAACAAAACCATAAATTATTTATGTTTATTTAAGTTTTTTTTAAAAAAAAATTAATAATGCTATTAATAAAATTTTATTTATTTTATAATCTTTATTTATTGTCATTTTAAATATATAAAATTGAATAAAATTAAAGTATATGATATAGAAGATTACTTTTGAAAAAGAACAATGAAATAATAAAAAAAATCTTAGTTGTTTTAAAAAAAGAAGTTTCTATTTTAAAAAATGTGAAATATTTTTTTTTTTGGTATTAAAATAATTTGTGTAACTTTTTTTTTTAAATATTTTTTCTATGTCAATTATAAAAAAAATAAAAGTAAATGAATAAAAGAAATGCTATAATTAAACAATTAATTAATTAAATAACTTTACATATATAAAAATTAATAAATTAATAAATAAATAATATTTAATAAATAACTAAATAAATAAAATTAATAAATAATTAAATAAATAGAATTTAAATAAATAAATAACTAAATAGATAAATTAATATTTAATAAATAACTAAATAAATAAAATTTAAATAAATAAATATTTTATAAATAAATAAATGAAATTTTAATAAATAAATAATTTATAAATAAATAAATAAATAAATAAATAAATAAATAAATAAATAAATAAATAAATAAATAATCTTTATTTAATATTTATGATGATCATGTAATTATAATTTTTTATTTTCATAATAATTGATCTTAAATAATTTTCATATGATAATTGTTTTTTTTTTTTTAAAAACAGGTCTTAGATAGATAAAAAGAATTATTTTTTTTTAAAAAAAAGAAAAACAATTATCATATGAAATTTTTTAAAACCAGTTGATAAATTAAAAGGAATAATTAAAAATTATAATTTTTTAAATTATAATAGAAATATAATTATTATAATTAATAACTTTTTAATAGAAATATAATTATTATAATTAATAATAAAATATAATACATAATAAAATAATTAATAATTAATAAATATTAAATTATTTATTATTATTATTATTATTTATTATTTATTATTTATTATTATTATTATTATTATTATTATTATTATTAATTATTATTATTATTTATTTATTTATTTATTTATTTATTTATTTATTATTTATTATTTATTATTTATTATTTATTGTTATTAATTGTTATTTACTGTTGTAATTTATTAATAAAAATTTTTACCGTTTTTAAAAGATGAAACATTTGATAAAGTTTTATTATATAAATATACAGAATAATTTAATATACATAAAAAGTATTTAAAATATATAAATAATAAATTATAAATTATAAATAATAAATATAAGTAGAAAACTTAATGTTTTATGCAAGAATAAAAAATATACAAAGTATTTTTTTTTTTATACTATAATAAATTATTACAATGCTCTCCATTTTATCTATAATATATAATAAAATATTTTAGGTAACAATATATTATAATATACACTAATATATAATAAAAAATATATAAAATCTATTATAATTGATAATAATAATTTATTTATTATTTATATTATTATTTTTTAATATTATTATTTTTATTGTTATATTGTAATATTATTAATATTTTGTTTTATAATTAATATTATATTTATACAATTAATATCAATATTATTATTTTCCCAATTGTTATTATCATTAATTATTTATTTATTAATTAATTATTTAATTAATTAATATTTTATTTATTATTTATTATTCATATATTTATTTTTTATTAGTTATTTATTTATTTAATTATAATATTTATTTATTTAATTATTAAGTTTTGATTTATTAATTCTTATTCTTATTTAATATTTTTAATATTTTCTGCTTGTTTGAAAAAAATTAATTTAAATTTTATTAATAAATAAAATTTGTTTAATCAATTATTTTTTTTTTATTATTTTATATTTATTATTTTATTTTATTATTGTTCTTATTCCGTATTTATTTAATTCAAATAATTATGTATTTAATTATTTATTATATTTTATTTATTTCATAAAATTCATTCATTTATTTATTAAATTTGACATATAATTTAATATTATTTAATATAAGCAGAAGGTTACACCAATTTGATTTTATTTGGAATTTAATTAAACTTTTTATTTGGAAAATGTGAAAAATAAATTCTTTTTTTTTTGTAATTTTTGGTAATTTATATATAATTCTTTTTCTTTCTTTCTTTCTTTTTTTCTTTTTTTTTTTTTTTATAAAGAATAAAAAATAATTAAAATAAAGAAAATGAAAGTATAAGAATAAATATAAATAAAATAAAGCAAAACCAATAACCAAAAATTAAAAAAATAAGAAAAATAAATAAAAAAAAAGAAAAAATATATATTAATTTTGTAGTAGATAATATTACAAAATTAAAAGTAATTAAAACAAATAAAGGAAAATTAACAATTTATAAATTAAAATTTAAAAAGAGTTTTTTATTCTTTTTAAATAAAAATATATAAAAAGCAAAAAATAATTATATAAAAATGGGAATATTATTTATTATATCATACATTCTTTTCTTAAATGTTTTATATGTATATGGTGTAAATAACAATGATTGTAAGACATTTAATGCCTTTTTTAATAAAAATGGTTACAATTTAAAATGTTGTGATAATATATATATCTTATGTAACGGTAATGATATTACATCAATGTAAGTACTTCTTTTCTTCTTTTTTTTTATTATTAATTGTAAATAAATAAATATTTTTACTATAAATATATTAAATTTATTTTATTTCATTATTTTAAATTTAATTTTATTTTATTTTATCTTATATATATATATAATTTATTTATTCTCTTTTTTTTTTCTTTATTCATAAAAATAAGAACAATTGATAACAGTAATATGAATGGTTATGATAAACCTATATCATTTGATAGTTTTCCTATTTTCAATAATCTTATTCGTTTGTAAATATATATATATATATTTTTTTTTATTAAATTAAATTTAAATATAAATTTTTGAATTTAAATTTAAATTTCTGTCTTGGAAATTTAAATTTTTTATTAATTATATATTATTTAAAATTAAAAGTTATTCAAAATTATTTGTTAGAAATTAAAAAATAAAAGAAATATTTGTTTTAATATTATAAGTATTATTTATATAACTAATTATTATTATTTTTTATTATTTTTTTTTTTTATATAAAATTGAATTATCTTAGAACTATAACCGATAATGAAAATTCTTTAGCTAATGTTTTTAATGGAGTTTTACCAAAACGTTTTTTTGAATTACCAAATTTAGAGTATTTGTAAGTATATATACATTACATACAGTATTAATATAGTATATAGTATTTTATTATTATTATTATTATTATTATTATTATTATTATTTTATAAAATGTACATATTTTATATTTTTTATTTAAATTTTTTTAATATAAAAAATTTATATTTTTTAATATTATAGAGAAGTTTCAAATATGAAAATAAATACTATACCAATGGACATCAATAACAATAATGTTCTTAAAGAAATGTAATTCTATTATTATATGTTTATAATTTTTCTTTTTTTTTCTTCTTTATTCAAATATTAATTTTTTAATTCTCATTATATTTACTGGACTATATATAGCGTATTAACGAAAAATAATATTTCGGCATTTCCATATCAATTTCAAAATTTGTCACAATTATCAAAATTGTAAAAATAATAATGATAATAAAAATTAATAATATAATTATAAAATAATTTTTTTATTTTATACATATTCTATAATAATAATAATAATTGCGTATATTAAAATAAAATATATATTTTATATTTTAATATTTGATTTTGAATAATTTAATAGGGATATATCATTTAATAGTATGACAGGTGGAATTGATAATCAAATAAAAAGCTTCAAAAATCTAAAAAATCTGTATGTAATTTTTGTTTTGTTTTGTTTTATTTTTTATATCAATTTTTATAATTTATATAAACAAAATTAAAAAAATCAATATAAATATAAAAGATAAATATTAATTGCTGTTTTTATTATTTATTTAAATCTATTAGTGATATTAATAAAAACAATATGACTGGTGAAGCTAATATTCCAGATTCTTTGGAAGTTCTGTAAGAAATTAAATAATTAAAACTTAAGAAAAAAAAATTAATAATAAAAAATTATATATTTACAATATAATTATTTCATTTCAATTAATAATATATAATAGTATAATTAATAATAATAATTTTACTACATTTGGTTCTACTAATTCTGTTGAAAAATTGGAAGAATTGTAAATTTTTGGAATTTATTAATAAATAATATAAATAAATAATATTTATTTATAATTTCTTTGTTAATTTTTTTTTCTTTTTCAAATTTTTTTTTCTATTTTTTTTAAATAATTTGTTTATATATATATATATTATAGCAAAGCAATTAATAATAACTTTGATAATAACATTTTTACTTCATTATTTAATACAAAAAATTTAAAATCAATGTAAGTATAGTAAAATTATTTATCTTTATTTCTAGCTATAATAATAATAAAAACAACAAAAATAAATATTATTTATATTTTTTAAATTATTAATATTAATAATATTATATACATTTTAGTATTCTTAATGGTAATAAAAGAATTACACAAATACCTGATGATATTTATCGTATAACTAGCTTAGAAAACTTGTAAGTTTTTTTTTTTTTATATATTCTATTTTATTCATTAATTCATTAATTCAAAAATTTTAAAAATAGAATTATTTATAGAAAAAAAAAATAGAAAATATTGATTTAATTTAAAAATCTTTTATTTTTATAGTGATATATCTTCAACAAGTATTAAAGAATTACCACCTAATTTTTTTGCATTATGTAACTTAGTATATTTGTAAGTTTTATTAATTAATAAATAATAATTAGAAATTTTTATTTATCAATTTTTTTTTTTACTTATTTTATTTTTTTATAATTGTCTCTTTTTTTTTTCTTTTTTTTTTCAAATTAATAGAAATATTTCTGATAATCCTCAATTAAAACCAATAATGGCAAATTTTTGTAGAAAAATTAGATTATGTGTATTTACAAATACTAATCTTAATTGTTATCAACCTAATACATGTGATTATATATTTGGTTATTCCACTAATTATAGAAATTGTCTTGATTATGAAATAGAAAAAATGCATAATTATAGTCCTGCAGTAAGAAATTATATTAAAACCAGTCAAGATAATAATAATAATATTAATCCTAAAAATACTTCATCTTCTACTTCTGCTTCAAATGAATTTTTTACTGATAATTCTAAATATATTATTTATGGTAGTTCACTTATCATTTTATTATTAATTCTTTGTATTTTTTTATTAATCCTTAGACTTAATAAAAAAATTAAAGAAGAAAGCATAGATCTTTCTAGTATTCCAAATCTTACTATTCCTTCAGCACTTGATGTTAATAGTAATGCTCCAATTTTTGCAAATGATTTAGATGAAAGTAGTATTGAAATTAAACGTATTACTACTATTAATACTACTACTACTGCTGTTAGTAATATTAGTAACAATAATAATAATAATAGTAATAATAATAATAATAATATAAATAACGGTAATAATATTAGTCATAATAATAGTAATCATAATAGTACTCACATTAGTCATAATAATAGTAATCATAATAGTAGTCATATTAGTAGTCACATTAGTCATAATAATAGTAATCATAATAGTAGTTATGTTAGTAGCCACATTAGTAGTAATTACAATAATATAAACAACAACTATAATAGAAATAGTACTGAAGTGAACAGTATTGATCATCATAATGTTAGTAATATCAGTACAGAATCTGTTTCTTTAAAAAGTAGATCTACAATATCATCACCATCACCTTCATATCAAGTTGAATCTTCACTTAATTCTATTTCTTCCATTAATAATATATCTTCTGTAAGAAGAAATAATACAATATCGACATCCACAATAAATTCTATATCAACACCTAATCATCTACTTTCAACAAATAATTTACCATCAAATAATACAAATATACCTTCATCATCAAGTTATCTACAACCTACTAATAATACTACTAATATATCAAATGTAAATTATATATCTTCTTCACCTAATAATCTTTCATCAATAAATTATATATCTTCCTCCCCTAATAATCTCTCATCTTTGAATTATATATCTTCTACTGGTATTGGTTCAACTATAAGTTCTAGTTCTTCTTCATATATTAATAATAATAATAATCATAATAATCATAATAATAATAGTATTCAACGTGTAAATTCTGATATCTTATCATCTAATATTAAACTAATAAATACTCCTCAATTTGCATATAACTTAAATAATAATACTGGAAATCTCCAAATCTACCGTATACAAGATGTTATTCCCAGCAATTCTAATATTCCAATGAGTTATATTGTCAATACTGATAATTATAATAAATATAATTATAAAATAGTTTATAATAATATTCAAAATGAAAAAAGAAACAATATTAAAAAAAACAGCATGAAAAAAAATAAAAATAAAGAAATAAATCAAAATCATAATAATAATGATTTAAATAAATTTAATAATCATAGAAAACCTGATCCTCCTCCATATTCTTTCCAATAAGATTAAAAAGGATTCATTTTTTTTATGAAAATAAGAATAAATAAATTTTTAATAATTAGTAAATAAATTTTACAGATATTTATTTATTTATTTATTTAATATTTATATATAATATTTATATAAATCTTTTTTGTTAAAATTTATATTTATTTAAAATATTTTTTTTTTAATTTATTTATAAATAATAATAATAATAATAATAATAATATAAAGTATAGTAGATAAATTTACAATACATATATATATATATGATTTATCTATTATATAATAATATATTATTTTAATAATTTATTTAAATTATTTTAAATAATTTATTATATTTATTAAACAAAAACAAACAAAGAAAAAAGAAAAAAAAAAAAAAAAAAAAAAAGAAAAACAAAAAGAAAATAAAAAGTAAAAAAAAAATAACATTATTATTATATATTTATTCATATATTATTATTTTCAAAATAATTAAATTCAAAAAAAAAAAAAAAAAAAAAAAAAAGAAAAGAAAATAATAATTAATAAAAAATAAATATAAATAAATAATAATAATAATAATAATAATTAAATATAATTGAATAAAAATCAATTAAATATAATAAAAAAGTACATAATAAAATAAAAAAAAGTATTATATTAAAAGTATGAAAAATGAAAGTGTATATTATTTTTGAAAATATCATATGAATTAATTTTAAATATTGTTTATTTTATTTATTTAGGTTTTTTTTTATTTATAATTATACCATCAAAATTGTGTAATATTTTTTGATAATTGTAAAAATAAATATTTAAAATATTAATTTATTTTAATATATATATTAATATTATTATAAATATTTTAAGATAATTTGATATCAATTAAGTTTTAAATATTACAGTTACAATTATGAAAAAGTAGTCTTTTATTTATTTATTTATTTATTTATTAAAGTATAATTTTTAATGAAATATTAATATTATTGTTACCAATAATGAAGATAATAAAAATAATTTAATAGATATTTTTGTTGTAATGGCGCCACTATTATTATTACTATTGACATTATAATCTTGTATAGTATTTAAATGACATTGACCTTCATCATTATAATCTGATTTAATTAATTGAATATTATCAAAGTAAAATATTTGAGAATCTTTTTTACTTCCTTGAAACATAAATTTTCTGAATCTATCTGAATTAATACCTAATTCATTTAATGTTATAATTTTTTCTTCCCATTTACCAGCTTCTTTTGTACTTATATTAACATATTCATTATCATCTAATTTTAATTTTAAACATTCATTACAGGTATTTTCACTTTTAAGCATAAATTTTATGGCACTATATCTAATACTTTCAGGTTGAATTCTATTAAAAAATTGGAAAACTTTCCAATCCTTCATATCAACTTTAATACATTTTTTACCTTGATAACAATTTTTACTATATTCATTATCTCTTTCACAAGCTGAAATATCTTGCCATTCTCCTATATAATTTCCTTCATAATAAATATCTGTAAAAGCATCATAAAGTTTGCAACAATTTTCTGATTTAGGTGATTTTATTTCTTTTAATGAAAAAGGATCATAAAATTTATTAGGTATAGAAAATTGAACACCTGTATCATATTGATGATCATTTAAAATTTCATTAATGGTAGTTTGAACTTTTTCACCTGATATAGATTCTAATTGTATATATAATGGTAATTCAACTCCTCTTACTGTCCAATGATTATAATCTCCTTCACGATCTAATCCTGTCCAAGTAACATTATCATAAGAATAATAAACTTTTTTTAATCCTATATTATGATAAAGGATAACAAAACTGAAAAAATATTTTGAAACTTCTTTTTTAGTTTTTAAAATCATATTTCCTTTATGATCACAAGATACCATACGGAATGTAATATTTAATCTTCCTATACCTTCATCAACAATAGTATCAAATCCATTTTTATGTAAATCAAAATGTAACATATCACCACTACAAGATTTTTCATTTCCTTTGACAGGACAATAAGAATCTACCATAAAAAGTAATACACCATTTGGTGCTACTAATTCATAACATATACCACATTTTTCACCTAAATTATAAAATAATTCATTTGGTGCTGCTCCATACATTTTAGGAATTCCAAATCCACAGGAACCTCCTTCTGTATATTCTTTATAAGATGTAATACGTCCTACAGTACATTCTGAATATGGTGTTAATGATGTCACTAAATTTAATAATTTAAAAAAAGTAACTAAAAAATAGATTTTTATATTTATATTATTAATTTTAAAAGATATCATTTCATTTTATATATTGATTATTTTCTTCCTCCAATAACTTTTTTTTTTTTTTTGTTTTTTACTTTTATTTATTAATTATATTATTTATTGATTTATTAATTTTACTGTATTGAATTAAAAAATAAGAAAATTATTTGCTATTAATTGTTTATTTTATTTATTAGAAACAATTTTTTATTTTTCTCCAATTTATATACTTTTTATTTATATCTCCAATTCTATAATAACATGCAATTGTTTTTTTTTTTTTTTTTTTTTTTTTTTAAGTAGTTTTCTCTGAGTTTTAAAAAAATTTTATTTGTTTTTTTTTTCTATAATAATTATTAATAATTCTGTATCAGTAGATTACCACATGATATCATAGATAAACACATGCTACATTTAATGCTGCGAAATAGAAATAGATTATTTTTACTGAAAATATTAATTTAAAAATAAAAAAAATTGTTTTTCCGTTTGACATCCAAATGTGTGTATATATTTATATAACAAACATTTTTTTAATAGATTTTAAAGATGTTTTAATTTAACATTATTGATATATACGAACATATTTAAAAAAAAAAAAATATATATATATATATAAATATAAATATCAGCACATTTTTAATTAAAAAAAATTTTATTACATTATTCCACAAAATTCATTTGAATATCTTAATATTATTTGATTCCAATATTTAATAAAATATTTTTGTTTTTCTTTATTATCAAAATATAAATATCTTTAAAATCAAGTTTTATCATAACAGAATAAGAATATTATCATAACAGAATAAGAATATTTTATTATTGATATAAATTTAAATTTTAAAAAAAAAAAAAAAAAATACAAAAATATAATATAATATATTATTATATTTTATATTTCTATTTCTTATTTTAAATTATACTTTATATTACTAATATATTAATAATATATTCATTTATATTAATTATATATATTATAATATTATAATATATTATTTTATATATTGTTATACTTATTTATAATATAATAAATAATAATATTAATTTTTAATTTTAATTTTTAGTTTTTTCTTTTTTTATATATATAATTTATATTTTATATATATATATTTTTTTTGTACATTGTATTTATTATTTTTTTATACTAATATATTCATTTATATTAATTATATATATCATAATATATCGTTATATTTATTTATAATATAGTAATAATATTAATTATTAATTTTAATTTTTTAGTTTTTCTTTTATTTTATTATTCTAGTTATATCTTTTTATAGTAAAAATTATTACTATTTTATTGTTTTGTAATTATAATAGTAATAATAAAATATTAATAATAAAATATTAATAATAAAATATTAATAAAAATTGTAATAACTCAAATACAGATTTGACGCTAATGATATTTTCAAGTTTATATTTATAGACTAGGATATTTATCGAAGATACTTTATATAGTTTTCTTTTTTATTATTATTATGTCTTACCAATTTAACGTCAATACTTTTGGAAATGAAAGGTGTAGAGGTTTGTTTATCGATTTTAATTTAAAGAATTTATCTCTTTAACAAAGCATAAAAATTCAATTATTTTTATATTACAAATTTCACATCAACATATATATATATTATAATATTCATTATTTCATCTTAAAAGAATAATTAAAAATTAAAAAAAAAATTAAACACGTTAAATAAATAACACATTAAATAAAATATAAAAAAAAGCAAATAGTTTTTTTTTTTTTTTTTTTTTTTTTTTCTTTTTTATTTTTTTTAAAAATACAAATAAAAAAGTCTACTTTCAGATAGAGTTTTTTTTTTTTTTTTTTTTTTTTTAAAGTCTACTTTCTGATAGTTTCATTTGGGTTTTATTATTATTACATGTACATATAAAATAAAAAAAGTCTACTTTCTGATAGTTTCTCTTATCTTAATTTTTTTTTTCTTGGATAAGAATTAATTTACAAAAATATCTTATTAATTTTTTTTTTATTAATAAAATATTTTTCAGTTATTTTGTCTTGAATTAGTTCATAAAAATATTTAATTAATAAATTATGTATCTATTAATAAAATATTTTTTTTCACTTTCTTCTTTTTTTGATAATATACAAAGATATTTTTTTTATTAATAGGCATTCTACTAATAAAATAAAAATAAAAAAAAGAAAATAAAAAATTTTTATTATACTTCCTTTTTTTTTTAGATTGTTCTCTTTTTTTAAAAATAAAATTATTAATTTTAATTATTAAAAGAAATTCAAATTAATTATATAAAATAATTAATTTTTTTTTCTTTAGAATAAAAAAAAGGAACAGGCACTTCCCTTGTTGGAAGTATTTTATATTTCTTTATTATTAATAAAGAAATATTTAAAAAACATATCTTATTTTTTTTTAAAAGTACTTTATTTAATATACTTAACACTTCTTGTTAGAAGCAGTAATACCACACCAATTATTGTTTTCAACATCCCATTCACCATCATCATCAGTGAAATAGACAGTTCTACATTTATCGGTGCTACAACATGGGAATCCAAGTACTTCAGCCCAACAAGGACTAGACTTAACAATACCACACCAATTACCTTTTTCAACACCCCAATCACCACTATTGTCAGTAAAGACAACATCAGTAGTAGTTGTACAACATGGGTATCCTAAAGCAGTAGCCCAACAATTACCTTTGTTTCCTCCTTGGTTACCACCTTGGTTACCTCCTTGGTTTCCACCTTGGTTTCCACCTTGATTAATTTTTTGAGCTTTTTCATTGGCTACTAAGAAATCATTCATATCTTCAGCTAATGGTTTATGAACAGTTGGAGTTGGGTGAATAACATCCTTCCAGAAATAGGTGTTAGAGTCACATTGTTGTTGACCGTTACCACCGCCAAAACCACCGAAACCACCAAAACCTCCACCAAAACCTCCACCGAAACCAAATCCTCCACAGGTACCATCAATATTAGTAATACCATATTTACTTCTATTTTCCATAATGTAATCAAATTCATTATAAGAATCGTAAACAAAGATATTAGTATCTGGGTGAGATTTTTGGAAGTTTTGAGCATACTTGTTAATGATATCATTATAGATTGGAACATCAGTTTTCATATAATTTTGACCACTGTTGTAAGCTGGACATTTTTCAATTGGTGGAACATAAATAAACATAAAGTTTCTACCACCTTCTTTGTACATACCTTCAATCATATTGAACATTGATGTAGCAATTCTTTCACTAACTTGAGCAGTAGTTACACCTCCATTATGATTTACAGCACCAAGATCATTGATACCAAACCAAATACAGAATAAGGAAGTTTCACCTTTCCAACCAGAAAATTGTTTACCAGCTGCCATATTTCTTTGGAAATAACTGTATTGTTCAGTCATTGGAGTAAATTGAGCATTACCAACACTATAATACAAAAAAAAATTAAATAATTTATTTATTAAATTTGTTAATTTATTTATTTCTATATAATTTATTGAATTCATAATATATATTTATTATTTTTTGTATTGATTACTATATTTTTTTTTTTGTAAATATAATATATTATATTTAAAAAAAACATACATTTTAGCATCAACACTAGCACCACTAATGGCAAAATTCCACATATTCATTGGATGCATATCAACTAAAAATTGTGGCCAATTTTTACCTCCAGACATATTCTATTAAAACATATACATATATATATAATTTAGTTATTAAAAGATTTTTTTTATTTATAATGAAATTGTTTAATTAATTATTATACTTTACAGATCCAGTATACTTCATAGTATTGAAATCAATACCGACAGTTGTATATGAATCACTTTTATTATAAATTTATCAAAAATATATATATATATATATATTTAATAATTTAATATATTTTAATTTTTATTATATTTATATAATATTTTTTATTATATTTGTTTAATATTATTTTTTCATTTTTCTTTTTCTCTTTTTTTTTAAAAAAAATATTTACCCAAAAATAATTAAATCTTTAAATTCAGAGTACTTAAAAGGAGTTGTGTTAGACATGTAAGCGAAAGAAGTTTCACTACCTTTTTTAGCTCCGAATACAGTACTGACTAAAGCAGCAGCTATAGCAAATAAGGAGAATAATTTCATTTTGAGTATTGTTTTTTTATATTAATATCTTTAAAAATATTTACAAAAAATATAATTTCTAATTATATTTAAAATATTTCTCTTTTTATCAAAAAAAGTAGAAATTATTTATTTCTTTTTTAATTAATTTGAATTTGGGTCAAAAAAAGAAGAACAATTGAATGATATTTATACTAAAAAATGACATATTAAACGAATATATATTTTTATAGTAATAATTTAAAATGAATACATTTTATTATCTATCCAATATATTAAATGAAATAAATATTATACAAATTATAATAAAAAATAATAATAAAATAAAAAAATTTATTATTAAAAATTTTCTTATTATTATAAAATATGAAAAATAAATTAAATAAATAAACAAATAATATATTTAAACTTTATTATTATTAAATATTATTTAATATTACAATTAAATGTTAAATATTGCAATTTAAATAATGAATAATTAAATAATACATTTCTTATATTCTTAAATAAATAAATAAATAAATAAATAATACATTTATTATACTTTTCTAATAGACTTCTAATTATAATTACTAATTAAAAAAAAAAAAAAAAATCTAGATAATAATATTATTATTAAAAGTTAATTTATTGTCATAATAATTTAAAATAATATATTGTTATATATTTATATCGTTACACAAAAAATATTTTTAAATAAAAACGGTTGTATTAAAAAAATATAATAAAAAAAATTTTTTTATTTTTGTATTATTTTCAATTATTATTTTCATTATTATATTATATACTGCATTATTTTAAACAATAAAAAAACAATTTTTAATACAGTTAGTCATAATAATTTTAATTAAATTTTTTGAATGTTTTTTTTTTTTTCTTTTTTTTTTTAAATAAAAAATTAAGAGTAAATTAAATCAAATTAAACCTTTTTTGGAAAAAAATATCTAATAATAATTGTAACAGTATTTTATTAATATTATTAAAATATTGTTACAATTAAAATTGTATACATATACATTATTGTATATATTAACCATTAATAATTAAATGTATTATTAATATTTGCATAAATATAAAATATATTTTTTATTAAATATATATATTGTTTATTTAGTATATTTTGTTTAGTAAAATCGACTTTCTTATATTTAAGAAATAGTTAACTTTAAAATAGTATAGATTAATAAATATTTATACATTATTAATACTAATTATTAATTATAATAAATATTTTAATTATTATTAATACAATACTTTGTTATAATTATAAAAATTATAATTTTTTTAATATTTTAACTTTTGTACTTTTCTTACTTTTATAGTATGATTTCGTATAAATATTTTTATTAATATATTGAATAATAAATTTTTATCCTTATAGTATAAAAAAATGATTTTTAGATTATATAATGTATACATTATATATTTATAAATAGAAATTAAAATAATATATTTTAAACTAATATATTAAAGTCTATTATGTTATTATTAAGTTATTTTGTATACAGAAAATAGCAAAGATAAATTAAAGTATAGACCTAAAATAAAAAAAAAAAAAAAAAAAAAAAGATATAAAAAAAAAAAAACATATAGATAAATATTAATTATTAATTATTAATTATTAAAATAATTAATTAATATTTATTGATACATTTTGAAAATTAATAAATTAATTATTAAATAAATTATTATTAATTAAAGTTGAAAAAATTGTAAATAAATTTTTTTTTTTTTTTAAATTATGATTCATATGTTATGTAATAATAATTGAATTTTATTATATATAAAATTTTTTATATGAAGAAAAATATATATTCTTCGTCAAAAAGTATTAATCTATTTTTTATATATTTTCATAAGATTATCAAAAAATATATTTAATAGTAATAATAATATAATTAAAAAAATGATTAATATATATAATAAATACCAAAGTAAAAAAAAAAAAAAAAAAAGAAAAATAAAAAATTAACAATTAACTATAAAACATAGAAAGACTTTTATATGG
>MCFG01000456.1:40000-49568 GCA_002104895.1 Anaeromyces robustus | reverse complement strand
ATTTTGGAAACTATACATTCCGACGTGATTGGCCCAATAAATCCCATGTCATTCACTGAAAAAAGATTTATATTAACATTCATAGATGAGTATAGCAGGAAAAGTTGGATCTTCTTAATAGATGATAAGAAGAAAATTGCTAAAATAACAATCAATTTCTTTACATTCTTAAAAACCCAATATAAACATAAAATTAGAAAATTCCACACAGACCATGGTACGGAATACAACAACAAGAAAATATTGCAATATTGTGATAATCATGGAATTATGAAAACTTTCTCGCCCCTTATAGCCCTCAAAACAACGGCCTGGCTGAAAGATTTAACTACACAATTGTAAGCTGTGCAAGAACATTACTCCGCAGCGCTCAAATGAGCATAGAATTCTGGGACTACGCGGTAAACTACGCCTGTATGTTATACAACATTACTCCACATAAAGGAATAGGAAATAAGATTCCAAATGAAGTATTTTATAACAAAAAGGTCGATTTATCAAAAATAAAAGTTTTCGGATGCCGTGCTTTTTATAAAGACTTTTCTCAACGAAATGGAAAATTTGGATCAAGAGGAATTGATGGAGCTTTTCTTGGATTTAATAAAGAATCACATTGTTTCATCATCATGGACTTAAATGATCTTAGTATTCATTTAGTAAATGATGCAACATTTGATGAATATACACCTTCTGAACTAAGAGTTAAAAATCTTGAAATTGATAAGTATAAAAATATTTTAAATAATGATAATTATATATATGAATTTGACTTTATTAATAAAGAAAGATTGACTAATAATAGCAATATTCCTGATCATACCTTGTATGATGAATCAAACAATGAAAATAGCTGTAACGGAACGGTAGTTCCAATATTACAATTGACACCAAAATCTGAAGTAAACACAAACAAAATAAAATTTAAAATAAAAGATACTTATTGCAATATCAGAACACCTTTCCTTTGTTAACCTGAAAGGTCGGTGTCGAGATATATATATTAGTAAGATTTAGTTTTAAGTTTTATTTTATTTTTATTTAAAATATGTTTTATTAGAATTTAGTTTTATTAATTATTAAAAATTAATAATAACTAATCTTTGTAGTATTTCAAACTACTTATGAATTAATTATTACTAATATATATAAAGTTATAAAAGAATAAAAGCACAAAGAAAAATATTTTAACTAAAGATTTTACACCTATTTATACTTTTTGCGGAAAAATAGTTTTAAAAATAAAAGTTCATAAAAAATAATAAAAATTGCTAGAAACTAAGATATTTTATTATAAAATGAATCTCATAGAAAAATAAAGAAATATTATATAATTTTTTCTTAAAGTTTCTAATTTTATTCCATGTAATTCTATAAAGAAATACAGAAATAAAATACAGAAACAAATACAGAATAAAATACAGAAATTTATAATAAATAAATTTAAAATAAAATTTTTATAAAATTTGGAACAAGGTGTGAGTCGAACCCAGAGTGTTCGCCCAGATGGTCATAGTTACTAACCACTAGACCATGGTTACTATTTTACTAATTGAGGGATTCGTTACAATTTCATTGTTTTATTTTTATTAAGTTTTAATTTTGTTGTAATGATATGGATCCATTATGGCTACTAATTAGGCTCAGTTCTACCTGCTTCTATTATTATGTTGGTTGTCTCTGGTTCGAACCTTACTCTTTACCTTTCGGAATAATATTATTTATTTAATTAATAATAAATATATTCACTCAATTATTAGATAATAATTTACTTAAATTAATAATATGTATTCATTGAAATAAATTTATTTAAATATTAATTTATTATTCACTTAATTAATATAATAATTTATCTAGTTCTTAATATTATATTTATTTAATTAAAATAATAATTAAATAATTATATAATTCTTATTTTAAATAATTTGCCCAATCATGTAATAATTTAGAATAGATTTTTGAATATATAAATTCATGTATTTTATTTTATTTGACTCTTTGAGTCGATATTAACAAACAATTAATAATAAATAAAATATAAATATCAACCATAAATAAATGAACAAATATATATTATATAAATGAATCTACTAATTAATTAAGTGAATAATCAATAGTGTTATAAATAATTTAATATATTATATTATTATTTATTATTAATTTCCTACAATAACCTAGTGGTCACTCCAAATCTTTACAATATCGACTCCACGTTGAAACAACACCCACTACCTTGTTGTAGGACCAATCCTTCCAAGGTTTTCACCGTTCAACGTTTCAATAAACGCCATAAATCGAAAATCTATTTTCAATAATATTAAAATAAGAACAACAATGCATCCATCAATCTTTTTCGGAAATTTTTTAATTTTACCAATCGGTTTAAAAAATGATGCGTTTTTCACTAAATATAAATTATCTCCATCAGGAGTACACTTTGAACTAGTTTAGAACATTCTAGAACAGTTTTACCTATTTTTCTTCTCAAAAAATCTTTATTTCAAATTTGATGCCGTTAGCCGCATTTTTTGGTAATTTTCTGTTCATACTCAATTCTACTAGAAAACCAGATACCAATTTATCTTTATTTTATCTGTGCCTGCCATATAATACCTCTTAAACTCTACTTCGATATAAAATTTTAACTACTATTTTAGGATACGTTACCGCTAAATAATCAAATACTATAACTCTAATATTTTAATATATCTTTTTGTAGATACTATCTTATACAAATTTTTTTTTTAGGCTTTTAATGATTACTCTCGATTATAACTCTCTTTAGATTATCTACAAACTCTTATTTACTATTCTTTTATATTAGCGATCGTCTGGTATCCGATCTTTAGAGGAGGACCATGTAATGATATGGATCCATTATGGCTACTAATTAGGCTCAGTTCTACCTGCTTCTATTATTATGTTGGTTGTCTCTGGTTCGAACCTTACTCTTTACCTTTCGGAATAATATTATTTATTTAATTAATAATAAATATATTCACTCAATTATTAGATAATAATTTACTTAAATTAATAATATGTATTCATTGAAATAAATTTATTTAAATATTAATTTATTATTCACTTAATTAATATAATAATTTATCTAGTTCTTAATATTATATTTATTTAATTAAAATAATAATTAAATAATTATATAATTCTTATTTTAAATAATTTGCCCAATCATGTAATAATTTAGAATAGATTTTTGAATATATAAATTCATGTATTTTATTTTATTTGACTCTTTGAGTCGATATTAACAATCAATTAATAATAAATAAAATATAAATATCAACCATAAATAAATGAACAAATATATATTATATAAATGAATCTACTAATTAATTAAGTGAATAATCAATAGTGTTATAAATAATTTAATATATTATATTATTATTTATTATTAATTTCCTACAATAACCTAGTGGTCACTCCAAATCTTTACATTATAATCGAGAGTAATCATTAAAAGCCTAAAAAAAAAATTTGTATAAGATAGTATCTACAAAAAGATATATTAAAATATTAGAGTTATAGTATTTGATTATTTAGCGGTAACGTATCCTAAAATAGTAGTTAAAATTTTATATCGAAGTAGAGTTTAAGAGGTATTATATGGCAGGCACAGATAAAATAAAGATAAATTGGTATCTGGTTTTCTAGTAGAATTGAGTATGAACAGAAAATTACCAAAAAATGCGGCTAACGGCATCAAAATTGAAATAAAGATTTTTTGAGAAGAAAAATAGGTAAAACTGTTCTAGAATGTTCCAAACTAGTTCAAAGTGTACTCCTGATGGAGATAATTTATATTTAGTGAAAAACGTATCATTTTTTTAAACCGATTGGTAAAATTAAAAAATTTCCGAAAAAGATTGATGGATGCGTTGTTGTTCTTATTTTAATATTATTGAAAATAGATTTTCGATTTATAGCGTTTATTGAAACGTTGAACGGTGAAAACCTTGGAAGGATTGGTCCTACAACAAGGTAGTGGGTGTTGTTTCAACGTGGAGTCGATATTGTAAAGATTTGGAGTGACCACTAGGTTATTGTAGAAAATTAATAATAAATAATAATATAATATATTAAATTATTTATAACACTATTGATTATTCACTTAATTAATTAGTAGATTCATTTATATAATATATATTTGTTCATTTATTTATGGTTGATATTTATATTTTATTTATTATTAATTGTTTGTTAATATCGACTCCAAGAGTCAAATAAAATAAAATACATGAATTTATATATTCAAAAATCTATTCTAAATTATTACATGATTGGGCAAATTATTTAAAATAAGAATTATATAATTATTTAATTATTATTTTAATTAAATAAATATAATAATATTAAGAACTAGATAAATTATTATATTAATTAAGTGAATAATAAATTAATATTTAAATAAATTTATTTCAATGAATACATATTATTAATTTAAGTAAATTACTATCTAATAATTGAGTGAATATATTTATTATTAATTAAATAAATAATATTATTCCGAAAGGTAAAGAGTAAGGTTCGAACCAGAGACAACCAACATAATAATAGAAGCAGGTAGAACTGAGCCTAATTAGTAGCCATAATGGATCCATATCATTACAACAAAATTAAAACTTAATAAAAATAAAACAATGAAATTGTAACGAATCCCTCAATTAGTAAAATAGTAACCATGGTCTAGTGGTTAGTAACTATGACCATCTGGGCGAACACTCTGGGTTCGACTCACACCTTGTTCCAAATTTTATAAAAATTTTATTTTAAATTTATTTATTATAAATTTCTGTATTTTATTCTGTATTTGTTTCTGTATTTTATTTCTGTATTTCTTTATAGAATTACATGGAATAAAATTAGAAACTTTAAGAAAAAATTATATAATATTTCTTTATTTTTCTATGAGATTCATTTTATAACAAAATATCTTAGTTTCTAGCAATTTTTATTATTTTTTATGAACTTTTATTTTTAAAACTATTTTTCCGCAAAAAGTATAAATAGGTGTAAAACTTTTAGTTAAAATATTTTTCTTTGTGCTTTTATTCTTTTAATAACTTTTATATATATTAGTAATAATTAATTCATAAGTAGTTCGAAATACTACAAAGATTAGTTATTATTAATTTTTAATAATTAATAAAACTATATTCTAATAAAACAAATTTTAAATAAAAAATAAATTAAAATTATACTAATATATATCGACGCCGACCTTCCAGGTTAACAAAGGAAAGGTGTTCCGATATTACAAAGTATAATTAACTTTCTTTTATTTTATTTTCTTTTCGTGTACGTTTTCAATATCGGTGTCAATTGTAATATTGGAACTACCGTTCCGTTACAGAAATAATAATTTAAATATTAAAAAATAAATTATTATATTGTTTAAAAAAATTATTACATTGTCTAATAAATTAAATTCATTGTTTTTAAAATACATTAAATTTCATTGTCTAAAATTTTATATTGTTCTATTATCAAGCCACAATTTGTATAAATAGCAATTTATTTTTCCAAAATTTTTTTTTTCTTTAGTTAACTCAATTATTAAATTATTATAATAAATAAAATTATTATAAATATAAATATTCTTCGTCTTTTAAATTAATAAAAAAAGAAATATTTATTTATTTATTTATTTTCTATTCATTTATTTATATATATATTTTTTATTTAATTTTTTTAAATTCTATTTTATTTTATTTCATAACGTGGCTTTCATAATTTGTGTTAAAAAAGTTTTCATTTTTTTATTTATTTTTTATGCGCCTCATTGCAAAAATTTAATATGCGCCCCATATCATAATGCGAAATGCAACACATTCGCACCACATCCGATGTTAACATAAATAATGTTAATTTTACATTGATTTTAAAATTTATTTACATATATATTTTAATATATTTTTAATATATTTATAAAGTTAATTTTATATTCTAACATTAACAATTATATATAAAACTTATTTTCACTATTTAAATTTTAAATGATTCTTATATATATTTAAATATAAAATGTCACAATCTTCTATACCTTTACCTGTTGCTGGAGGAAAAGTTTCTTTTTCAGATTGGCCAAAAAATAATTTAGAAAATGATCATAGAGTAAGTAGTAAAGAAAAGATATTTAATAAAATATCAAATAAGTATCATCCATATAAAAAAACTACACCCTCGTCAACTTTTTTTAATTCAGAAGATAGTCATAATGATAAAAATAATGAATATGTTTCATTGTTTCTTTCAAAACTTCCAATACATAAAAATCATTCACCAAAAAAAAAAAATATAATTAATATAAATAATAATACATCTTATATGGGAGATGCATATTATAAAGGATCAGATGGAAAATTGCTTTATGATGGCCCACCACATGTTACCTTAGATGAACTAAGTTCAAGTCCAGAAAAACAACCTTTTTCTTCAAAACTAAAAACAATGACTTTTTTACCAAATTTTAATAATCAAGATCAAACTTCCTTTAATAATATTAACAATCAGAATAGTAAAGATATTAACACAACTTTAAATATAAATAATCCTAATAATAAGAATAGTATCAATTCATCACAATTAAAAAATAATCTATTTAATTCATTACCAAATAGTGGAATAAATAAAAATCTTAATTCAATAGTTATATATGGATATCCAATGTTTTTAGAAAATGAAATTCTTCAGCATTTTAAATCATTTGGTGAAATTGCTTCTTATGACTCGCTAAGAGAAAATAACTGGATTGTAATTACTTATAGAAATAGTTTCAGTACAAAAAATGCTTTAAAAAGTAAAAATGCATTTATTTTTAAGAACAATATTATAGGCGTTATGTCTTATTATGATTATATGAAATTATTAAAAACAACACAGCCAAATATACTAAATAATTTTTCAAATGATAATCCCATATCAATGCCTATCTTAAATAACATGAACAATAATAATAAAAATAATTTTAATTTGAATAAAAACATTAATAATGATATAAATATTAATAATATTAAAACTGTTAATGATAATAATAATTTTAATGATTCAATAAATAAAAATTCATCTTGGAATAAAAATATTAATAATTCACCAGGAAAAATTAGAATAAATTCACAAATGAATGTCGATACTGATATGTATTTAAATAATAATAATAATAATGTTAATACATTAAAAAGAATCGATTTACAAAATAATAATTCAAATTTACTTAATAGAAACTCAATCCCTATTAATCTTAATGACTCACCTAAACATACAAGTCAAATAGGTAATAATATATTAAAATCTCAAAATATATCAATTTCAAATAGCAACATGAATTCTTTTAATAATAATACGAGTCCAATAATCAATAATAATATTAATAATAATGATAATATAGAAAATAATCACTTTAGAAATTTATTTTTATCCGATACAAATAAACTTGAAAATAGCATTATAAATTCTGGAAATATTAATCCGACCATACATTCAAAATCTCCATTATTTAATAGCAATAATAATATTGAAAAATCTATTGACAATGATATGATAGCTTCAACATCCACATCCTTTAAATCAACTTTAAATAAGAATAATCCATTTATTAATATGATTAATGATGACAAAAGCATACAAGAAAATAATTCAACTAAATTATTGCCAAAAAAACATTTAAATTTCTTTAATTTGCATCATCCATCTTCTTCCTCATTAAATACATCATCGTCAATATCTATACCAAAAATCGGAAATCATAAAATAACTAAACCTAATACTTCTTCAAATGTAAAAAGTAGCAATTCAGGAATTGTAGGAAAAGTGGTAGAACTTGTATTTGGGTGGTAATCGTATAACAATAATTTTGTATAAAACTTAAAAATATACTATATCGTGCTAATAATTAATAAAAATTGTTATCTAAATATTTAAGAATCATATATTAATATCTTAATGTATAATATATTACAAACTATTTAATCATGAAAAATCATGAAATACTGTAATGTAATCCTTAATATTTAAAATATACATTCATAAAAATATAATTATTGTTTAATATTTTAAAAGTTATTTACTTATTGTAATACATTTAGACTATTTCATTATTATTACATTTATATTATAATAATAATATTTATTTATATTATTTATTTTATTCTTTTCTTTTATTACGTCATACTTCTCATACTTCATACTTTATAAATAAATATTATTAATATATTAATAAAATAAATAATTTTTTTTTTATTATCAAAAAAATAATCATTAATAAAATAATAGTACAAAAATAAATAAATTTATATTCAAAACAATACTACCATTTTATTTTTATTTATTTATTTATTTATTTATTTATTTATTTATTTATTTATTTATTTATTTATTTATTTATTTATTTATTTATTTATTTATTTATTTATTTATTTATTTATTTATTTATTTATTTATTTATTTATATGTATGATATTAAATTAGTACAATAAATTTTAATTAAAAATTTACAAAATTTTTAAATTCAAATAAAATATTAAACAAAATTTTAATAATTATTACTCTCTTTTTTGACTTTTAATTATTATCAATTCTTTTTAAAAAATGCAATTTAAATAAAAAAAAAAAAATAAAGAATAATAATTCGACTAGAAAAATTTCATAAATAAATATATAAATATATACAAAATTGTAATTAATCAATATATTAGTTTTTTTTGTTTTGAAATATTGTATATAAATAAAAATTATATTGTATAAAAATTATACTCTATATTTTATAAAATATATAAGAATAATTAATCATTTTATAAAATATATAAAAGTAAAAAATTTTTTATAACTTAAATTATTTTTATAAACTAACTTTGTACGATTTTTTTTCATGCAATTTTATTATCATTACATTTTATTTTATAATATTACTATTATTAATATTATACAATTTAATTTTTCTTATAATTGAAATTAAGACGAAGAAGCATATTGGAAATATTTATATTAAAAATAACAATAGACCAAAAGAAATAGACAAATAAATATATAAGAATTTCAATTAAAATTTATTACATATATCTTCAGTAATAAAATGAATTCAATATTGGAAACTCATCCAACCATTTATTGTAAAAAAATATAATTAATTATAAATAAAATTTAATAATATTAAGTATTATAAATATAATAAAATAGTTGCTAATATTTAATAATAATAAATATATTCATATTTTTCTGTTAATTGGACCAAATTGGAATTTTTATTTGAAATATACATATATTATTTCTTACTTATATTAAAAAGGGGAAGCTCTTCATGATAAATTCTATATGTAAAATAAGATTTCATATATAAAATAGAATTAATAATATAAATGAATAATATTATTTTAAAATAATTATAACTATTTAAAAAAAAAATGATAATAATAAAAAACTTTTATTTAATATTTTCTTTTTGTAAAATAACTATTTTTAATTATAAAGGAAAGAGGAGATTTATACAATGGAATGGGAAGATATAAATTTATCTCGTTATCGTATTGCTGGTGCACCATATGGAGGTCCTATTGGTAAT
>MCFG01000456.1:15000-32500 GCA_002104895.1 Anaeromyces robustus | reverse complement strand
TTATTTATTTATTTATTTATTTATTTATTTATTTATTTATTTATTTATTTTTTCGTATGTTAACATTTATTAATACATTAGTTTATTTTTTTTAATTTAATATTTTGTTATAATTATTATTTATAATTCTTATTTCTTTAATGATTTATTATTGATTAATATTTATCTCTTTTTTTGTTTTGGTTAACCTAGTATAACATGTACTATAATGACATTTCCTTATCAAGTTTTTTTATCCTTTAGCCTCAGAAATTTTTCCAATAAATAAAACTATCGCATAAAACATTGAAGATTTTTCCTAACTATTTTGCAACTCTTCATACATATATCAACTTACTGTATTTTTCACAAATCAAAAGGCATTTAGTCATTGTAACTCCAAAAAGAAGTACAATAATTAATAAAAATAAAAATTATTGAAACTCATTTTAAATATATGGTATATTTAAAATTTAATATTCATTTAAAAACAAAATTTTTTGTTTTCTTAACTCTTTACTTGATTAATTTTCTTTGTTTTTATTATTTTTCATGGTTAAGAATACTTTTGATACTTACTTTTTTTTATAAATAAAGAGAATCGTAAGAAATTTTCAAAATAAAATAGAAATAAAAATATTTTTTAAGTGGATCATTTTGCTATATGTTTTGAAATATAAAATAAATAATATATGAAGATTAGACTAAATTTTAAACTTTATAAATATAGTATAAAATAATAAATAAAGCCATACTTTATTATTTAGTTTTTAATGTTATGCATTTATTGAATATATATATATATAGTATTCTTTTTTAATGTCATTATTATTATTACTATTATTAATATTTTGACTCATAACCTATAGAAAACATGTTAAATGAAAGAAAATCAAATTAAAATAAAAAATATATATTTTTTCTATTTTTATAATATGTAAATTTTTAATTGTAAAGAATATATATATATCAAACACTTGAAATAATAATATAAAACACAATATAGATTTAATTTATTTTATCTATTTTTATTTTTTATTTCCTTATTATTATTATTTTTCTTTTGATTACTAAATATTCATTCTATATTACATTTTTCCCATTATTTAAAGATAGTATATTTTTATTAAAATAATTTGATTTAATAACAATAATTTTTAATTATTCAATAAATAATTTCATTATATGAAATATCGTTAATTAATATAATAATATAATAAAATAGAAAATAATAATACTAAATAATTATTTTTATATTATTATATTACTATGACGATAGATTTAAAATTTTTTTTTTTTTTACTAAAAGAATTAAAAAAAAAAAATATTATTGATAGAGTATTTTTTATTTAGTTACTCATTTATTTATTCCATATGGATAATATCTATATTGATTTTAGTAGTTATCAATAAAGAAGTTACTGAATTTTTTGAATTCATAATTCATTTCATTATTATTATCCCAATAACCTTCACCATCAGTAAAAGTAAGAGTTATACTTTCAGCTTTACCTAAGTCAATAGTTATAGTGTAAAACATAGTGTAAGGATCATATTCCATCAATTCACCTGGAATATTATTCCATTCACCACTTCCAATTTTAAAATGAGCATACATATCTTTTAAATAAAGATCAACACCTTTATGAGATGGGCGGTAATAAACTTTAGCAATATTTCCATAAGCCAATTTTTCAGATTTGTTGTAATAAAAATATGGTTTATTATAACTAATACCAATAATACCAGTTTGATTGTATACAGCATCCATGGTAAGAACAAAACCTTCTTGATTAACACCTGGAACTTGATTTTGACCATCAGTGAAAATAACTTTAAAATCTGGGAAATATTTATGTTGAAGAACTAAAGAATAATAGCCATCATCAATACTTCTCATAGAGAAACCTGGCCATTCTGATTTAATAACATTGTTTGAATTATTTGAATAGATATAAGCATAAATTTGATTATTCCAATTATCAGGCTTTTTAAAGTATATAGCAGTATTTTGTAATTCAAAAGAAGGAGGGGTTCTTTTAATTGGAGAAGCATTAATTAAAAAAGTTTGGCTTATAAAAAGCGTGCAAAAAACTAAAAAACTATTAATGAATTTCATTTTTAAATTATTTATTATTATTATTATTATTATTATTATTATTATTATTATTATTATTATTATTATTATTATATATTATTTATTATTTATTTTTCTTATTATTAATTCTAATATAAATATTTATTTGTGATTTATTCTGGTTATTAGAAAAAAAAATGGAAAAAATTTACTCTTTTATACATGATTTAAAATATTTATATTTAAAAATGATGTAAAGACAAATTTCTATATATATTAAATATATAAATTATTAATATAAAATTTAAATTATTATTATGCAATTATGTTTTTTTTTTTTTTTAATTATTAATTTATAATAATTCTGTAAATTATATATAATATATATATTTATACAGAAATTTTATATATGAATAAAAATTTTTAATATATTTTTTTTTCCAATATTTAAAAAAAAAAAAAAATAAAAATTAGTTTGTATTACCGTATTATAATTTTATTATTATTAATTTTTTTTTATTTGACCAATACTATTTAATTAAATCAACCTTTATACAAAAAAAGGAGAAATTTGAAAAAAAAAAAAAAAAAAAAAAAAAATATATATATATATATATAAAATATTTAATTAAATTAAATTAAATTTTATTTATTTATTATTTATTTATTTATTTATTTATTTATTTATTTATTTATTTATTTATTTATTTATTTATTTATTTATTTATTTATTTATTTATTTATTTATTTTATTTTATTTTATTTAATTTTTTTTTTATTTTATTACATATTTTTTTAATATTATAAATGGAAAAAAATAATTTTTTTTACTATTGTTTTTAATGACTTTTTTTTTTCTTAAAAAATTTTATATATTTACTATTAAAATTTATGCATTTATTTCCAAAAATAATCTAAAATAATCCACAGTATTATCCTATTTTCCTTATTTTTTCTTATATTTTTTTTAAAGTTTTCTGTAAAATATTATCAACTTTTTATTATGTAATTATCTTATAAATAATATATATATTGTGCATGTAGATAATATTTTATTATTAATTTTTAATTATTTATAAAAAAAAAGAAAACTATAAAATATATAACAAAATAATAATATAAACATAAAAATATAGTAATTACTTGCGGAAAAAATACAGTTGTGAATAGATTGACGAATGATATTATTAATTTATATGAAATATAACAAAAATTCTATTTTATTTTATATTTTATATATAATAAATATAATAATTAATTGCATCATTATATATTTTTATTTTATTAAAATATTTTTATTCTTATTTATTAATTTTTATTTTTTCTTTTAATTATGAGTAAATATTATTAAATATACCACATTTTCATTATGGAATATAAATATGTTTTAATAATATTTTATTATTAAAAATTTTAATATAAATTTTAATTATATATTATATATATTTGTATTAATATTTTATATATATATTATTTAATTAATAATCTAACCATGTTATTTAAAGGTTAGGATATGTTTAAATATTCATAAATAGTATATAAACTTTTTTCTTTTTTATTTACATTTTGATGTTATTTATTAAATAAAAAAATTATTTGTACTTCTAATAATTGTGTTACTTATATAATATATTGCTTAATAAAAAAAATAGTAATAAAAAATTATAAAATTGTAAATATAATAATAATAATAATAATAATAATAATAATAATAATTTTCTAATATATTCGATATATAAAAAAAAAAGTAAAAATTGATTATTTAAATAGAATTTTTATTGAAGAAAAAGTTAACTTTAAAATAATTATAAATTATAATTTTAATAATAAGAAACAAAAAAACTTTAATATTTATATTAAAAATAAAAAATGGTTTATGCTTGTAAAAAAGAAAAAAAGCTTATAAAAATAAAAATAAAAAAATAAAATTATTAAAGTCATATTATTGAAAGAAAAAAAAACCTTTCTCTTAATTAAGTATTTGAAAAAAGAAGAGACACTTTTAATTAATTAAAAAAATCCAATAAAGTTAACTTTTTTTTACCTTTTTTAATTAAAAAAGGTAAAAATTATGAATAAAAGTGATAAAATTCAAAAAAAAAAAAAAAAAAAAAAAAAAAAAGAAGAAAAAAGAAGATTGAACTTAATTATTATATTTTATAGTATAATAAAAATGTTAGTTCATAGAATTATATTGAATATAATTTAATCGTAATAAAAATGTTATATTATATTGAATATAATTTAATCCTAATATAAATGATTTATTATATTATATTAAAACATTTATAAAGTTTAATAATTGAATATAATAAAAATGTTATTTCATAGAATTATATTGAATATATATTTATTATATATAAATATTAAAAACTATATAATAATAATTTGTAATGAATTTTTTATATATTATTTTTTTAGTTATGCATATAATTAATACTAGTTTTTAATTTTTAATTTTTAAATATTATATTTTCTAATAAAATTTGAAAAAAATCTTAATATCATATTAAAATGATTTAATAAGGTAGTATACTATTATTATTTTAATTAAAAATAAAAATAATAATAGTATACTAATCTTATTAAATTTGGTTTATTTTACTTTATATATATATATATATATATATATATTTTTGTTATTATGTATTTAATCTTTAACAAACTTTTTATTCAATTCTTTTTTTTTTTTATTAAATAAATTAATTCTTTTTTTTATTAAATAAAAAATATATATTTTTTCTATTTTTATAATATGTAAATTTTTAAACATTTTTTTTTTATTAAATAAAAAATGTTAATAATTTCTATTATTAACATTTTTTGATAAAAAGAAATATTTATATTAGAATTATTCCATACATATTTTAATTAATGGATTAAATTAAAATTTAGTCGAAATTTTTTTAAATATTTCTTTTTATCAAAAAATGTTAATAATAGAAATTATATTAATATAAATTATTAATATTTAGAATTTCATTAAAGTTTAAATAAAATAATATAAAATGAAAAAAAAAATAATAATAATTGTATTATATTATAAATATATATATTTATAAATTATATATTTAATAAAGATAAAAATGATGTATAGCAATAACTATTAAAATTATGGTAATTATATTACATATAATATATGTATAAAGGAGTAATTAGAATATATTTATATCTATATTTTTTTTTAAAATGATATAATTATTAATATTGTGGAAGTTATTATGAATTATTATTATTATTATTTTATAAAAACATTTTTCATTTGTAATAAATGCTATATATTTTTGATTCCATAAACATTTATAACATATCTGTAATAACTTTTTATGGAAACATTAATTTCAATAATTATAACAAAAATATCAAATAAACATTTTTATCTATTTTTTTTTATTTATTCAATGTATAGAATTAAATTTATAGATTTATATATTAAACTTGTATATATATATTTTTATTTTTTATTAAATATAAAAAAGAAAAATAAAAAATGAAATATGACATGTATAAATTTTTTAAAAAAATTTTTTTTTTAATATAATAAAATTTAATTATTACTAAAATGGAAATGGTAAATTAATTAATTTTTATTTTTTTTAATTACAACTCAGACTTAATAATAATACGTCATTATATTAATTTTTTATGTAAATAAGTGTGTGTGTGTGTGTGTGTCTAATATGAAATTAATATTATTATTATAAAACAATTTATAGAAATAAAAAAAAAAAGATTCCATAATAATATTATATTAATAATATGTATATAAATATTTTATATAGAAATATAGAAATATATAAATATAAAAATTTTAATAACTTTTGATTTTATTTTATGAAAAATTATAAATATAGTAATGAATAATATACATATTTGGTAATTGGATAAAGTTTTTATTTTAAAATCACATTATAACTATAGTATAGTATTTTTTTATTTTCAATATATTTATCTACGAAAACTTTTTTTATTATATTTAAAAGTATAATTTTATTTTTTATTATTATATTGTATTTTATTTTAAACTTTGAAAAAAAAAAGAAAAATACCTTTTTAAAAATTTTCCAATTTATTGTATTTGATTCATTTTAATCATAATAATTATAAAATGTGTTACATCTAGATAAAAATTTAATAAAATATAAAAAATATGAAAAAAATAATAAAAAAAAAAAATTAAAAAAAAAATAAAAAATTCTGTAAAAAAAGAAAATTAATTATTGAATTTTAAATTTTATTTGTTTCATTATAATTATTATAATTATAATATATTTTTATATTAAGTTTAATGAATCTAATATAATTATTTATTTTTTTTAAATATTCAATAGATTTTTTTAATATGGGATAAATTATTAAAGGATTTAAGTAAATGATTTTCCATTATAATTATTTCATCATTTAATTATTGAATTATATAGTGAGAACATGTTTTTTTTTTTTTTTTTTTATTTAAATAATTATTTATTAATAAATCTTGATTAAATTCTTAAAATATATTTTATATTATTATATTAATTTATTTAATAATAATAAATTATAATAAAATGATTTTTAATAATTCAACATTTAATTAAAATTTAAATATATTAATATATTAATAAAATTGCTTTAATGTATATACTTAATAAATTAAATGTATTAAAATAAATTATTTTATATGATATTAAATTATTGACTATTAATATATATATATTGCAATAGAATATAATATATATTATTTAATAATTCATTTATATATATATTATTTATTATTATAAATTGAAGAAAAATAAAAAAAGAAAAAAAAGAATAATTTAAAGGAAAAAATTTTTATGCATTATACTATGGAAGGTTTTTAATATTTAGAAATAAAAAAAAAAAAAAAAGGAAGAATAAATATTATAATCTATGTTTGTTACAGAATAAATATTATAATCTATGTTTGTTACAGAATAAATATTATAATCTATGTTTGTTACATAACCATTTTTTTTATAATAATTATTTTAAATTTAATCATATAATTAATATTTAGTATATATTTAATATTAGATTTTATAAAAATATTTTATTAATATTATTTAATAGGTTTAAATATCTATTGAATGATATTCAATATAATTTTAATTAAAGTTATTTTTTTTTTCAAACTATCATAATTAATTAATAATAGTTATAATAATTAAAAAGTAATAATAATAAAAATACATTATAATAAATATATATATATATATATTAATTATATATATATTATTAATATTAATATAATTATTTATATTAATATTATTATTAACAAATATATATATAATTCAAATGAAAATAAAATCAGGTAAAAGAATTTTTTATGTAAAAATATACAAAAATAAAAACTAAAATTAAAAATAAAAATAAAAAGAAAAAAGTATAATAAAAAATATGAATGTCAAAATATGTTAAAAAAATAATAAAATAATTGGCATTCTTTATTTTTAATTTAAAGAGAATATATATATATATTTTTTTATTATTATATATAAAAAGAAAAGCATCGAAATATGGTTTTAACTATTATAATATCTTATTTAATAATGCTTTATTAATTTTATAAATTTAAAAAATTAGAATTGATATACTTTCATATTTAATGTTAAAAAATTTTATATTTTGTTACCACTACAAGAAAAAGTTTAGTAATTTAAAATAAGATATATATAAAAAAGTTAATATAATATGATATAAAAAATGAATATTTATTTATAAAATATTATTATTAAATAAAATTATACTATTTTTTTTCATGTTATTTGAAGTAATAAAATTATATAATAAATTGAATTCTTGACTTTATCCATTTTGATTCTAAATCTAAATTCTAATTCTAATATATATAATTATTGATATATACTTATTATTTTTTTTTTAAAAGTTGTAAAATGTTACATTAAAAGTCATTCTATTAATAAATAAAATTCATTAATATTTTTATAACGGTTATTTATATATTTCTTTATTGATATACCGTTTTTATACTTTACTTTTTTTTTCTAGAGTTATACCTTTTTATTTTGTATAATAGTAATTATTATTACTTTTAATATATAATATTAATAATAATTAAAAAAAATCTTTATTCAATAATTAATTATATAAAATTTTTAATCATAGTTTTTTAGTTATTAATTATTAATAATATTAATTAATTAATTAATAAAACTTATTAGTAATTAATAAGTAATTATAATAATAATTAATGAATATTTAATGAAAAAAAAAAAATCAGTAAATCAATATTAAAGCATTTATTGTGGCTCTATACATTATAAAGTTTAATAATTGAATTTTATTAGTTTTAGTTATCGATACATTATATTTCGTTTCATTTTTTTTTTTTTTATTTTTTTCTTTTATTAATTATATATTAAATAAATAAAAAATAATAATAATATATATAATTTATAATTTTTATTATGACAAAGATAATATATAGAATATATTGAAAAAAAAAATTAAAGTAAAATATATAAAAAATATTAAAAATTTATTATATTTTACTTCAAGTGTTACAGCTTTCCTTTAACTATTTTATATTTAATAAACTTTTTTTTTTTTTAAAATTTATTAATTAAATTATTTATTAAGATTTAATTTTATCCTTTCATACAAAAAATTTAAAAAATTTTCATATATTTCAATTTATGTTGTATGCATTATTTATTTAATTATTTAATATATATTTAATTATATATATATTTAATTATACAATATTTATTTATATTATTAATATTTATTTATTTAATTTTTTAAATAAATTTATTGTAACAAAAAAAAATTTTTTTAATAATTAAAAAAAAAAAAAATTAAAAGTGACATTTAAAGTATTTATGAAATAAAAAAAAAAAAAAGTAATATTATATAAATTTTAAAAATATTATTTTTTTTTTATTTTCATATAAAAGTCTTTAATTTTTCTTTATTCTAAAAAATCTCTTTTTTTTTTCTTTTAAAATTATAATATTTATATTTATCGTTAAACATAAACATAAACTTTTTTCTTTTATTACTTTTATTTATCATTGAAAACACTAATATTTTCTTAATATACTTTAGTATTTTTTATTTAAATTTAATATATACCAAAAGAACTATAAAAAAAGAAACTTGTATTAAGACTTTTATAACGATTATTAATAAATATAAAAGGAAATAAATAATCAAAGAAAAACAAAAAAATCTTTTTAAAAGTTATAATTCAACAAAAAGATAATAATAATTAAAAAAAAAAGACTATAACCTAATTATTATAATAATTAGGATTTATACTTTTTTTTTTTTTTTTTTTTTTAAACACAATTTTTTAATACAGAATTTTATATAATAATAAAATTTTGATTTCCTATTTTTTATCAGAATAAAACCAAAATAAGCCAAAAAATTTGTTAATAATAATAGTAATAATAATAATAATAATCATTATAAAAAAAGAAAAAAAAAAAATAAACTGAAACAAAAATGAACATTTCTATCTGTATATTTCAATTGCTACTAATAATATATTATTATGATTCTTTTGTAAGTTCTAAATATATTGTGGAACCAGAAATATTGTGTGATAAGAAAAAATTATGTCCATTAAAAAGTAAGTTTTGTTTTATTATTTTACTTTAAACTACTTTTCAAGAAGGAAAAAAAAAAAGAATTACAAAACTTTAAAAACAAAAAAATAAATTAAACTTATATATTTATTTATAAATATATATATATATATATATAAAGGTGGTGTAAAAAAATCAAATTTATCAAAAAAAGAATTAGAAAAAGCTGAATATCATCAATGTTGCTCCTCTAAAGGTAAAATATTATATAAAATATATAAAATGATGTAAAAATACAATAAAAAAGAATAATTAAATTAATAATTATAATAAATAATATATGATAAAATAATAATAATAATAATAATAATAATAATAATAATAATAATAATAATAATAATAATAATAATAATAATAATAATAATAATAATAATAATAATAATAATAATAATAATAATAATAATAATAATAATAATAGATGTAAAAAAAAATTTATAATAATTATTTTCTAAATTTTCAATTAATTTTTATTTTAATTTAATATTTTTTTATATTTTATTTTATTTTATTAATTTTTTAAAAAAATTTATATCTATGTATATATAAATGATTTATATTAAAAAAATATAAATAATAATATTTAAATATAAATTACTTTTTTTTTTTAATTTATTATATATAAAGGTATTTGTGGTGAAACGGAACAACATTGTGGATCAGGTTGTCAATCTGGAGACTGTTTACCAGAAACGATAGAAAATGAAACTACTATTGATGTTAATAATATTAATTATCATAATATTAATAATGGAAATGTATTTATTGAAGTTGTAGAATCTTCATCAAAATCTTTTAATAATCCTACTGAATATGTTCTTACTTCTCCTTTAAAGAAAAGATCTTCCTCCTCTTCAATATCCTCTTCTATTTCTTCTTTAAAGAAAAGATCCTCCTCCTCTTCAACATCATCTTCTATTTCTTCTTTAAAAAAAAGATCCTCTTCAACCTTTACTGAGAGAGGTGGAAGGTGTGGTAAAGGTTATGGTAATTGTGGTTATGGACAATGTTGTAGTATATTTGGATGGTGTGGTGATACCGATGATCATTGTACACTTTCTAAAGGATGTCAAATTGCTTATGGTTCATGTAATGGTCAATGTGGAGCAGGAATAGGTTCATGTCCTGAAGGTCAATGTTGTAGTAAAAATGGTAGATGTGGTACAACCGAAATCCATTGTAAATTAAGTAATGGATGTCAAACAGGATTTGGTCAATGTGAAAGTAATCATAGTAATAAAATTCGTTCCCTTGATAGATGTGGTCCAGGAGTAGGTGAATGTCCATCAGGAGAATGTTGTAGTAAATATGGATGGTGTGGGGTTACTTCACGTCATTGTGATATTTCAAGTGGATGTCAAAGTAAATATGGTATTTGTAATTGTAGTGTTCCATCTTCTTTAATTTCTTCTTCTTCTTCTTCTTCTTCTTCTTCTTCTCCTACTTCTTCTCCTTCTCCTATTATTACTGCTACTTCTTTTACTACTAGTATTTCTTTTAGTACAATTATAGATGATACAGAGGATAGATGTGGTCCAGATTATGGTAATTGTTCTTCAGGAAAATGTTGTAGTAAGTATGGTTGGTGTGGTGACACTTCAGAATATTGTAGTATTGTTGAAGGTTGTCAACCTGAATATGGCATATGTGATTCTTCATCTACTATTTCTTCTTCTTCTTCTTCTTCTTCTTCTACTACTACTGTTACTTCTATAAGAGATGATGGCCGTTGTGGTAGTGGTATAGGTTCCTGTCCTGAAGGTCAATGTTGTAGTAAGTATGGATGGTGTGGTAATACAGATGAATATTGTCTTTCATTTAAAGGTTGTCAACCAGAATATGGTATATGTATTAATATAACATCTACAACACCAACACCAACATCAACACCACTATCAACAACAACAACAACATCATCATCATCATCTACAACTACAACTACAACAACTACAACTACAACAACTACAACTACAACTACAACTACAACAACTACAACAACAACTACAACAACATCAACTACAACTACAACTACAACTACAACTTCAACTACAACAACAACGACAACAACAATAACATTAAGAACAATACCTACAGCTGATATTGCTATCACAAGAAGTGCTAATGGTAATAATAATCATAGTAAAAATCCAGGAATTATAGCATATCTTCCAAATTATCGATTTTATAATTCCATTAATCTTAAAACGTATGATTTTAGTGGTATAGATGTAGTTTATTATTGTTTTTTCCAAGTAAGTAATGAAGGAGTTATATCATCAACGGATCCATATGCCGATTTTGATTTAGGATCTATTAGTTATTTAAATCATGAAGTTAAACAAAAATATCCACAATTACGTACAGTACTTACCATGGGAGGAGCGTATATTTCAGAAAATTTCAAATATTTTTTAAGTAATCCCTCCACTTTAAAAAAAGCGGCACAAGGTATAGCTAATGCCATGAAAGAATATGGATTTGATGGAGTAGATATTGATTGGGAAATGCCTGAAAATGAAACAGAAAGTGGTTATTTATTAAATTTTGTTAAAAAATTACGTGAATATATAGGCCATGATAAAATTTTATCCCTTTCTGTTCATTTTAAACCTTCTAATTATTTTGGTTATATTAAACATTATGAACCATATCTTAATTGGTTTATGATTATGTCCTATTATTATAATGGGTTTTGGAATAGATATAGTGGTTATAATTCACCACTTTATAAACCCGATAATAATTTAAATAATAGTGATTATGGAGAATATTCTGTTCAAGAATTTGTAAATGAAGGAGTACCAGCTAAAAAACTTGTATTAGGTATACCATTTTTTGGACAAGCATGGGGAGTTGATTCCGGTACGAATAATGGTTATAATCAATTAGGGACAACCTATGTTAAAGGGGAAAAGGGAGATATATCTAATAGTGGAGTATGGACATATTTAGCCTTAAGAGAAGAAGGTATACTTACATCTTCTACTTCCTCAAGTAGTCCATGGGTAAGAACCTGGCATTCTGATGTTAAATCTCCAACATTATTTAATCCAAATACCTTTATATTTATATCATATGATGATACAGAATCTATGTGTGCACGTTCAATTTTTGCTAAAGATAGAAATATAGGAGGTGTAGCTGTATGGGAAATTGGACAAGATTATCATAGAGAACTTATAACTTCACTTGTTAATTGTTATAATACATAAAATTAAATATATATATATAATATAAATTAAATTAAATTAAATTAAATTAATGAAAATATTCAAATTAAACAAAACCAAAGAAAAAATAAAACAAAAAAACAAAAAATAACAAAAACAAAAAAACAAAAAATAACAAAAAAAAAAAAAAAAAAAAAACAAACTTTTTTAACAAATAGTAAGAAAATTTATATACGACTACGACTTATTATCTAATATAAAATTTTGGCATTTTTTTATAATATTATAACTTACATACACAAGAAAAAAGAGAAAGAAAAAAAAAATATATATATTTTCTTTTTATTTTTTATTATTTATTATAATAAATATTAACATTATTATTATTAAATTTTTATAATTCAAAATTAAAAAATCAATCAAAAAAATTAATTTTATATAATTAAATTAAAGGAACAACAACAACAAAAAGAATATATATATTTATGAATAATAGATTTTGAATATTATAAAAAAAAAATACAATTTAATAATAATAATAATAATAACAACAACAACAACAACAAGATTCAAACAGTTAACATAAAGAAAAAAGGAAAACAAAAAATTATATTTCTTTTTTCTTTTTTTCTTTTTTTTTTATCTTTAATTTAATATTTTATATTCTTTTTTTCTTTTTTCTTTTTTATCTTTAGTTTAATATTTTAATAAATATTATTTTACCATTACTTTTTTTTTGTTTAATGAATTAGTAATATTAATTTTTATTATTATTTTTATTTTTATTTTTATTTTAATTAAAATTCTTATCTTTCTTTTCTTTTATATTTTAAAAAATACATAAATATTATAATTTATTAATTTATTTTTTCTTACTTTTTTTTTTTATATTTAAAAAAAAAAAAAATAATAAATAATTTAATATTTTGTAATAATTAATAAATATACACATATATAAATAAAATCCTTTAATATATATATATAAAATATTTTTATTATTTTATTTTTATATATAAAATATCGTTTTTTTTTAGTGAATATTTATTTTTTTTTTTTTTTTTTTTTTTTTTGGCAATAAAATAATGAAAACTTTATTTAAATTTAATTTAAAAAGTACATGTTATAAAGTAATTGTACATATTAAAACTTAATCTAATAAAGAATAATAATTTATTATTTAATAGATAGTAATAATTTATAATTACTTCATATGGTATAGTGTATATTATTAAATTAAATCAAGTTGGAAAGTTATTATCATTATTAGATGCGTGTGACCTACTGTCTTGTCCTACTGAATTGTCAGCTTCGACGCTCTTGGTTAGATTGTTGGGATACCTATTGAATAATGACCAGATCTGGCCACTAACAGTAGGCATAATTCTAAGTAAAAGTGTGGTGAATATTTATATGGTTTTAAATTTTATAACTTTAATAATAATATTAATTTTTATATACGTCTTTTTTTTCAGTAATATTAAAAATTAAATAATAATAATAATTATTATTTCTTATTAATAAAACTTATATAAAATTCAATAATGTTTAATAATATTTATTAAAATTCTTGTTTTTTTTTTTTTAAATAAATTTATTTTGCTTTTAATCCTTATTTTAAATGTCAGGACTTTTTTAGACATATTGGAGTAGCTAGAACTTTTAAGTTAGCCATAGAAAAAACGTATAGACAAAAAAAAAAAAACGTTATATTCATAATTTGAATAGAAACTATATATTTGAATTTACAGTATATGAAATTCGAGCAGTTTTTTTTTTCCTTTACTTCCTTCTTGATAGAAGCAATTGTGAAATTTTTTGTTAAATAGGGAGTAAGTCAAAATTATTCAAGTATCCAACAGACTAGCTAGACTATAACAAATATTTTTACATTCTATTATATAATCAAAATTGCGGGGAGGTTTAGTTATATATTACAATATAAATATTTTCTGTCTTATGTCTTAATCACTTTTTTTAATATATAATACGATTCTTTATTGGTTTTTGCGTTATATAGTAACTACATCGCAATCTTGACACATTTTGGATCAATATATTCAATATGTACTTTCTTAGAATCTTTTTAGAATTTATGAACTACTCTATCGCTAATTATAGAAATTAAATTTATTAAATTACTTTTTTTTTTTATTTTCAGGATTAATTTGGATATACTTTCTCCGCTTTTTTTTTCTTTGAATCTTTGTTTAGGATTAATTTACTCTAATGACCCGTTATAATCTTCCTTTTTTTTTTAGTTATTTTTTTTCCCCAAAATTCTTTTTTTTTTATAACATCATGTTTATTTCATTTTTATTTTAATGTAACATTCTAAGTATTAAAATTCAATAAAAGTAAGAATATAACTGATATATAAAAAAAATAATATTTAATAAATATCTAATAAAAATTTATATAATAAAATTTTTATGAAATTTACAAAACATATAAAAAATACATTAAAAATTGGTATATTTTATATTTATATATAAACGAAAATAAATTTAAATATATATATATATTTATTTAATATAAAATTATATGATTTATATTTAAATTAGTAAATCCTTTTTGTTTTTAACTATATATTACTATTATTGTTATTGTTATTATTATTATTTTTTCATTTAAATAAGTAAAAAATTAAATTGTATTTTATAACAACAACAACAACAACAATAATAATTATAATAGTAATAATAATAAATTTAATATAAAATAAAAGAAAAGTATTATTATCTTTATTTCATTTAATAAGTAAAAAAAATTAAATTCTATTTTATAATAGTAACAACAACAACAATAACAACAACAATAACAACAACAATAACAACAACAACAACAATAATAATAATAATAATATATTTAATATAAAATAAAAAAGCAAGCAAAAATAAGAAATGATTTCCTATGTTATATATATATATCTATATAATTAGTAGTGATTTTTTATCTTCATTTTAACTACTTTTTTTTTTTTTTTTCATAATAAGAAAAATGATGAAATAAAAAATGATAAAATATATCATCGAAGGAAATAAGGAAATAAACAATAAAATTAAAAAAAGATTATGTATAATAAAATAATATATAATTAAATAAAGTTTTATTTATTATTAATATTACTATTACATTATATAATATTAATAATAATTATAATTATTAATAGGATTTTATTTATTATTAATATTATTATATATTATATAATATAAATAGGGTTTTATTTAGATACGTATATATGTCAAAGTATATGTTACATTATGTAATTAATAGGGTTTTATTTATTTTATAATACATGAATTATAGACATCAATATTAAAAAAAAAAAAAATTATATATAGTCTTTTTATTATTATTATTATTATTATTATTATTATTATTATTTTTGATGTATATAATTTTATTTTATTTTATTATATTTTATTTTATTTTATTATATTTTATTTTATTTATTGTATTATATTTTATTATGTTAATCATTATTTTTTAATTCATGAACTTTCTATATTAAGCTTATTTTGGTAATTTTATCTATGTATATTGGTATCTTTTCCTATTTTTATTATTATTATTATTATTATTTATTGGTATTAAATATATTATTATTATTTAATACCAAACTTTTTAAATTTTCTGTATAATTTTTGTACTACATAAACTTTAGAAATACAATTTTTTTCTTTTATTTTTATATATATATAGAAACTTTCCAAAATTTAAATTCTTTTATGTAATACAAAATCTTATTATATGTTGTACTAAAAGAATTTTTTTTTCTTTTTGTCATTTTCATTTTTTTTTTTTTTTTTTTTTTGGTTATTTTTTTATATATTTGTATAAATAACTTTTAGTATTCTAAAGTTAAGTTGGTTGTTCTAACGAAAAAATAATAGACATTACTTTTCAATTATAAATATTCTTTATAATTAGTAATTCAAGTTAAAATTTAAAGTATTAATAATTATTATATATAATAAAAATTTTATTTATGAAAAAGATTTTTTGAGCCTCATACACAATTAAATAATTTATTTTTATATTGTCTAAAAAGTCTTATATTTTATTAATAATACTTTTACATGAAGTATAAAATAAAATGAAACAAAATGAAATAGAATGAATTACATAAAAATATAATAAAATATAATAAAATATAATAAAATATAATATAATAAATAGACATAAATATATTTAAAATATTTAAAATATATCTAGTATATAATTAGAAAATATAAGATATATGATATAAACATTATGCATTTAAAATACATTTATTATTTAAGAATTAAAAATGTATTCAATAAATTCATTCAATATAATTTAATACATAGTTTTTTTTTTTTTTTTTTCTATATCAAATTTAAACATTTTATAATTGTTAAGCCTTTTTTTTTTTTTTTTTGTTTTTTTTTTTTTACTTTTTTTTTTTTACTTTTTTTTTTTAATGAATTCCTTGGGATTTTTTTTTATTTTTTTTGGTAATTTTTTTTTTTGAATAATTTTATTATCAAATCAATCAAAAAAAAAAAAAAAAAAAAAATTTTTTTTTTTTCATCTATTAATAAATCAATACTTTATATTAAATAATAGATAATAATAGATAATAATACTAGTTAATAATTATCATTACCATTAAAGAGAAATATTAATTATTATTATTAACT
>MCFG01000456.1:0-10000 GCA_002104895.1 Anaeromyces robustus | reverse complement strand
TATTAATATATTAATATACAAATATATTAATATATAAATTAATATAATGAAACAAATTATTAATATACAAACTATATAAAATATTAACTAATTATGATTTTTAGGTATATGTATAAATAATATATCCTAAATATAATATAATGATACATATGAATTAATTTAATATATTATTAAATATACTAATATAGACATTAATAATATTATAATATATATAACAATTTTGAAAATTTATAAAAAATTTTTCTTTGTGAATTTTGATTTTATATAACGGTCGATACAGGTAATAATTAAAAAAGTTATATATAATTTGCAATAGTAATAGTAATATACAAATGCTTTTTATTTTTTATTATAAAAATTTTTAATCACTATTGCTATTAATATAATTATTAACATTTATTTAGCCATAATAGAAGGCTAATATTATGTAATACTTAAATAGCTTTATTTTATTAAATATTATAACATATATTCCAATAGTTATTATATAATAGTTTATATTGTTTTAAATTTTTTTTTTTATAAATGTAAATATTAATTTATTTTTAAGATTATCCGCTATAGATTCTATACATGGATAATAAATATTATATATTAAGTAGAATATTAAATATAATATAATATAATACAATATAATATAATATAATATAATATAATATAATACAATATATTATTTTATAAATAATACAATATAATTAATGAATAATTAATTAACAAATAATTAACTAAAAAAAATCTTAATTACATAATATATTATGTTAATATATTATAATATTATATATTTTTTAAATAAAAAAAATTTATACAGAATGGTTAACATGGCTAATACCAATAATACAAAAAAAAATTCAATAAAAAAAAAGGCTTATATTTATTTAAAAAACAAATACTTTTATTTATTTATTTATTATAATTTATTTATATATTATATTATTTATATATTTATTTATAGAATGATATTCTTGAATTTTTTTTGTTTATATTTTGTGTTACTCTAATTAATTTATAAAATAATAATATAAAAAAATAAAAAAGAAAATTTAACATTTTTGGTAAACATTTCTTTAACATGATTGGATTATAATTTTTATTATTTATACTTTAATGTAAATAAATATATAAATAAATAAATAAATAAATTAATAAATAAATAAATAAATAAATAAGATTTTTTTTTTTTGGAGTAACATTAGCAATTTTTTTATGATATACCGAAATTCTGTTTTATGTAAATTATATAATATAATATATTATAATATTTAGGATATCATATATTAATTGAAGCTCTATTTATTTATTGTGACAATTAAAAATAGAATTTTTTTTTTAATAATATTAATAATAATTATTAATATTAAAAAAAAAAATGGCAAGAATAAATAAATAATATATGAATAATCCAATTAATCAATTAAATGGATAATATATAAAATTCTAAATATTGTATAATAAAAAAAAAAAAACTTTTATTATTCGTTAAAAATGTTTTGTTTATATTAAAAAATCTTTATATATATTATGTATAATCTATAATATTGAATTATAAATAATTTTATGTAATAAATAAATAAATAAATAAATAATAAGTAGATAAATAAATGAAATAAAATAAATAAATAAGTCAATAAATAAATGGATAAATAAATAAATAAATTAATGAATAAAAAATTAATTCTATAAAATTATAAAATAATATATATATAAAAAAAAACAAATAATATTATTATATATTAAATATAAAATGGAAATAAATGAAATAAAATAATATATTAAATATCAAATTTATTTATTTTTTTTATATATTATATTGTATTTTAAAATAAATACATATTATCATTTTTATATATTAATATATATTATCAATTATATAAAATAATAAATTATTTATATTACAATAATTAAATTATATATTAAATATATTGTTAATATATATACATAAATATAAATATTGATATTTCATCCATATATTATTCATTAAATAATTAAAATATAGCCATATATAGAATAATTAATAATTATTATTTTAATAACTAATTTTTATTAATATGTTCATTCTTTTATTTTATTTTTTTTTTTTTTTACTTTTTTTTTTTGATCTTGATAAAATATATATAATAATATTAATTTATATTGATTAATATATTTTAATGTATGATAAACATATATTGCAAATTAATATATAATACAAAAAATAAAAATAAAAATAAAAATAAAAATGAAAAAAATATATATAAAAAGAAAATAATTTCTTTTTTTTTTTTTTTTTTTTTTTTTTTTTTTTTTTCTCTTTGCAAACTATTTATATTTTTTTTTATTTAAAAATTTGTCAATATATTTATTATTTAAATTATTTTAATGTTAATAATAAAAAGTTATTTATTTTGCTAATAATAATAATAATAAAAAAAAATTGTTAATTATTTAACATTTTTGAAAATAATAAAAATAAATAAAAAATATAAAAAAAATATATATTCAACTAATAATTTAATATAATATATTTTTCGTATTTATTTTTTTTATAACAATATATATAATATTTTGTATCAATAATATAATATAATATAATCTAATATTTATGTATAAATTATAATTTATTTACAAAACTAAAATAATAATTATCAGTAAGGAATATTTAAGACATTACAAACAATATAACACACAAACATCTATTGATATACTTGTATTTAAATAATTTTTTTTCAATATTATATGTTTAATTAATATTTCAAAATGGTTTTAACCAAGAATTTGACAATTTTATTGATAGTTTTACTTGGTATATTTATACCAATAATTCAAACAAAAAGTATTGTTAATGAAAAAGATCAACCATGTGGGTCAGTTAATAATCAAATAGTTGGTGAAGGATTATGCTGTAACAATGGAAAAACTTATAGTATAACAGATAATAAGGAGAAATGTTATGTTGAAAATGGTTGTGAAAAAAAGTATGGTTTTTGTATCGAAGAAAAAAGTGAAGTTAAACAATCTGAATTAAAAGAAAAACGTGAAGAAAAGAAAGATGTAAAAGAAGAACAAGATGAAGAAGAAATAACAGGAGATCCAAAGGATGAAGAAGAACAAGAAGAAGAACCAAAGGATGAAGAAGAACAAAAGGAAGATACAAAGGATGAGGAAGAAAAAGAAGAAGAACAAAAAGAAGATACAAAGGATGAGGAAGAAAAAGAAGAAGAACAAAAAGAAGATACAAAGGATGAGGAAGAAAAAGAAGAAGAACAAAAAGAAGATACAAAGGATGAGGAAGAAAAAGAAGAACAAAAGGAAGATACAAAGGATGAAGAACAAGAAGAAGAACCAAAGGATAAAGAAGAACAAAAAGAAGATACAAAGGATGAAGAAAAAACAACTGAAGATACTAAGGATGCTGATGAAGATCAAAAGGATGAACCAGAAGAAGAACAAAAGGAAGATATAAAGGATGAAGAACAAGAAGAAGAACCAAAGGAAGAAGAAGAAACAACTGAAGATCCTAAGGATGCTGATGAAGATCAAAAGGATGAACCAGATGAAGAACAAGAAGAAGAACCAAAGGAAGAAGAAGGAACAACTGAAAATCCTAAGGATGCTGATGAAGATCAAAAGGATGAACCAGAAGAAGAACAAAATAAAGAACAAGATGATGAGCCAACTGATGATTCAGAACCAACTGAAGAACAAAATGAAGAACCAGAAGAAGAACAAAATAAAGAACAAGATGATGAACCAACTGATGATTCAGAACCAACTGAAGAACAAAATGAAGAACCAGAAGAAGAACAAAATAAAGAACAAGATGATGAACCAACTGATGATTCAGAACCAACTGAAGAACAAAATGAAGAACCAGATGATGAACCAACTGATGATTCAGAACCAACTGATGAATCAGAACCAACTGAAAAACCAATTGAAGATGAATCAGAACCAACTGAGAAACCAACTGAAGATGAATCAGAACCAACTGAAGAACCAACTGAAGATGAATCAGAACCAACTGAGAAACCAACTGAAGATGAATCAGAACCAACTGAAAAACCAACTGAAGATGAATCAGAACCAACTGAAAAACCAACTGAAGATGAATCAGAACCAACTGAAAAACCAACTGAAGAACCAACTGAAGAACCAACTGAAGATGAATCAGAACCAACTGAAAAACCGACTGAAGAACCAACTGAAGAACCAACTGAAGATGAATCAGAACCAACTGAAAAACCGACTGAAGAACCAACTGAAGAACCAACTGAAGATGAATCAGAAACTGCTAACACAACAGAAGAACCAACTGATGAATCAGAAACTGCTAACACAACAGAAGAACCAACTGATGAATCAGAAACTGCTAACACAACAGAAGAACCAACTGATGAATCAGAAACTGCTAACACAACAGAAGAACCAACTGATGAATCAGAAACTACTAACACAACAGAAGAACCAACTGATGAATCAGAAACTACTAACACAACAGAAGAACCAACTGATGAATCAGAAACTACTAACACAACAGAAGAACCAACTGATGAATCAACAACTTTTGAAGATAACGTAACTGAAATTCCAACCGAATCAACTAGTGAATGTAGTGATTGTGAAACTACTACCTATGATAAGGATTTAAGTTTCACTGAATCAACTACTGAATCAACTACTGAAACTGAAATTTATGGATCAACTACTGAATCAACTACTGAAACTGAAACTCCAACCGAATCGACTACCGAATTAACTACCGAATCAACTAGTGAATGTAGTGATTGTGAAACTACTACTTTTGATAAGGATTTCAGTTCTACTGAATCAACTACTGAAGTTATTACAGTATCAACTACTGAAACTGAAACTCCAACTGAAACTTCAACTGAAACATCAACCGAATCAACTACTGAAACTGAAACTCCAACTGGATCAACTATTGAAGAGTGTGGAACTACTTGTATATCTGAATCAACTACTGAAACTGAAACTCAAACTGAATCAACTACTGAAACTGAAACTCCAACCGAATCAACTACTGAAACTGAATCTCCAACCGAATCAACTACTGAAACTTCAACTGAATCAACTACTGAAACTGAAACTCAAACTGAATCAACTACTGAAACTTCAACTGAATCAACTACTGAAACTTCAACTGAATCAACTACTGAAACTCCAACCGAATCAACTACTGAAACTTCAACTGAAACTTCAACTACTGAAACTTCAACTACTGAAACTTCAACTACTGAAACTTCAACTACTGAAACTTCAACTGAATCAACTAGTGAATGTAGTGATTGTGAAACTACTACTTCTGATAAGGATTTCAGTTCCACTGAATCAACTACTGAAATTATTACAGAAACAACTATTACTGAAACATCAACCGAATCAACTACTGAAACTGAAACTCCAACTGAATCAACTACTGAAACTTCAACTGAAACTTCAACTGAAACTTCAACTGAAACTTCAACTGAAACTTCAACTGAAACTTCAACTGAATCAACTACTGAAACTGAAACTCCAACTGAATCAACTACTGAAACTTCAACTGAAACTTCAACTGAATCAACTACTGAAACTTCAACTGAATCAACTACTGAAACTTCAACTGAATCAACTACTGAAACTTCAACTGAATCAACTACTGAAACTTCAACTGAAACTTCAACTACTGAAACTTCAACTGAATCAACTACTGAAACTTCAACTGAAACTTCAACTGAATCAACTACTGAAACTTCAACTGAATCAACTACTGAAACTGAAATTCCAACTGAATCAACTAGTGAATGTAGTGATTGTGAAACTACTACTTCTGATAAGGATTTCAGTTCCACTGAATCAACTACTGAAATTATTACAGAAACAACTATTACTGAAACATCAACCGAATCAACTACTGAAACTGAAACTCCAACTGAATCAACTACTGAAACTTCAACTGAATCAACTACTGAAACTTCAACTGAAACTTCAACTGAAACTTCAACTGAAACTTCAACTGAAACTTCAACTGAAACTTCAACTGAATCAACTACTGAAACTGAAACTCCAACTGAAACTTCAACTGAATCAACTACTGAAACTTCAACTGAATCAACTACTGAAACTCCAACTGAAACTTCAACTGAATCAACTACTGAAACTTCAACTGAATCAACTACTGAAACTTCAACTGAAACTTCAACTGAATCAACTACTGAAACTTCAACTGAATCAACTACTGAAACTGAAATTCCAACTGAATCAACTAGTGAATGTAGTGATTGTGAAACTACTACTTCTGATAAGGATTTCAGTTCCACTGAATCAACTACTGAAATTATTACAGAAACAACTATTACTGAAACATCAACCGAATCAACTACTGAAACTGAAACTCCAACTGAATCAACTACTGAAACTTCAACTGAATCAACTACTGAAACTTCAACTGAAACTTCAACTGAATCAACTACTGAAACTTCAACTGAAACTTCAACTGAATTAACTACTGAAACTTCAACTGAATCAACTACTGAAACTGAAACTCCAACTGAATCAACTAGTGAATGTAGTGATTGTGAAACTACTACTTCTGATAAGGATTTCAGTTCCACTGAATCAACTACTGAAATTATTACAGAAACAACTATTACTGAAACATCAACCGAATCAACTACTGAAACTGAAACTCCAACTGAATCAACTACTGAAACTGAAACTCCAACTGAATCAACTACTGAAACTGAAACTCCAACTGAATCAACTACTGAAACTTCAAATGAAACTTCAACTGAATTAACTACTGAAACTTCAACTGAATCAACTAGTGAAACTCCAACTGAATCAACTAGTGAATGTAGTGATTGTGAAACTACTACTTCTGATAAGGATTTCAGTTCCACTGAATCAACTACTGAAATTATTACAGAAACATCAACCGAATCAACTACTGAAACTGAAACTTCAACCGAATCAACTACTGAAACTGAAACTCCAACTGAATCAACTACTGAAACTTCAACTGAATCAACTACTGAAACTGAAACTCCAACTGAATCAACTACTGAAACTGAAACTCCAACTGAATCAACTACTGAAACTTCAACTGAATCAACTACTGAAATTCCAACTGAAACTTCAACTGAATCAACTACTGAAATTCCAACTGAAACTCCAACTGAATCAACTACTGAAACTTCAACTGAATCAACTACTGAAATTCCAACTGAAACTTCAACTGAATCAACTACTGAAATTCCAACTGAAACTCCAACTGAATCAACTACTGAAACTTCAACTGAATCAACTACTGAAACTCCAACTGAAACTTCAACTGAATCAACTACTGAAATTCCAACTGAAACTTCAACTGAATCAACTACTGAAATTCCAACTGAAACTTCAACTGAATCAACTACTGAAACTCCAACTGAAACTTCAACTGAATCAACTACTGAAACTCCAACTGAAACTTCAACTGAATCAACTACTGAAACTCCAACTGAAACTTCAACTGAATCAACTACTGAAACTTTCAACTGCATCAACTACTGAAACTCCAACTGAAACTTCAACTGAATCAACTACTGAAACTTCAACTGAAACTCCAACTGAATCAACTACTGAAACTTCAACTGAATCAACTACTGAAACTGAAACTCCAACTGAATCAACTACTGAAACTTCAACTGAAACTTCAACTGAAACTTCAACTGAAACTTCAACTGAAACTCCAACTGAATCAACTACTGAAACTTCAACTGAATCAACTACTGAAACTTCAACTGAATCAACTACTGAAACTCCAACCGAATCAACTACTGAATCAACTACTGAAACTCCAACCGAATCAACAACTGAATCAACTACTGAAACTTCAACTGAAACTTCGACTGAATCAACTACTGAAACTGAAACTCCAACTGAATCAACTACTGAAACTTCAACTACTGAAACTTCAACTGAATCAACTACTGAATCAACTACTGAAACTCCAACCGAATCAACTACTGAATCAACTACTGAAACTGAAACTACCTCTGATAAGGACTTCAGTTCTACTGAGTCAATTTCAACTACAGAAACTGAAGTAATAACTACTGAAACTGAATATGAAACTCCAACCGAATCAACTACTGAAACTGAATGTGAAAGTCCAACCACAACTGAAACTGAAATTCCAACTACCTCTGATAAGGACTTCAGTTCTACTGAGTTAATTTCAACTACAGAAACTGAAGTAATTACTACTGAAACTTATACTGAAACTTATACTGAAAGTACTAGAGGAGCAGAACCAACAGAGATTCCAAGCGAATCATCTGATGAATCATCTTCATCTGATGATGAATCATCATCTGAAGAAGAAGATAAGAAGACTAAGTCATCTACTAAGTCATCTACTAAGACTTCTACTAAGACTTCTACTAAGACTTCTACTAAGACTTCTAAGACAAAGACTTCTACTAAGAAGTCTGAACCAACTGAAAAACCAGGAGAAAGTGATAATGAATCATCTTCATCATCTGATGATGAATCATCATCTGAAGAAGAAGATAAGAAGACAACTAAGAAGACTTCTACCAAGACTTCTACTAAGAAGTCATCTACTAAGAAGTCCGAACCAACTGAAAAACCAGGAGAAAGTGATAATGAATCCTCATCTGAAGAAGAAGATAAGAAGACAACTAAGAAGACTTCTACCAAGACTTCTACTAAGAAATCTTCTAAGAAGTCATCTACTAAGAAGTCATCTACTAAGAAGTCTGAACCAACTGAAAAACCAGGAGAAAGTGATAATGAATCCTCATCTGAAGAAGAAGATAATAAGACAACTAAGAAGACATCTACTAAGAAGACATCTACTAAGAAATCTTCTAAGAAGTCATCTACTAAGAAGTCATCTACTAAGAAGTCTGAACCAACTGAAAAACCAGGAGAAAGTGATAATGAATCATCATCTGAAGAAGAAGATAAGAAGACAACTAAGAAGACATCTACTAAGAAGACATCTACTAAGAAATCTTCTACTAAGAAATCTTCTACCAAGAAATCTTCTACCAAGAAATCTTCTACCAAGAAATCTTCTACCAAGAAATCTTCTGATAAGAATTCAACTATAACTACTAAGAAATCTTCTACCAAGAAATCTTCTGATAAGAATTCAACTATAACTACTACTGTTACTACTACTAAGATATCTAAACCAACTGTTAAGACTACTATTGTTACTACTACTACTACTACTAAGAAATCTAAACCAACAGATAAGGCTGATGAAGATAAGGAAAAGGAAGTTAAAGAAACTCCAGATGAAACTGATAATGAATCAAGTGAAGAAGAAGATGATAATGAAAACAAACCAAAGGATCATCCATACAAGTGTGGTAAGGGATATGGTTCTTGTAAGAAGGGATACTGTTGTAGTAAGTACGGATGGTGTGGAAAATCTGCTAAATACTGTGATATTGAAAAGGGTTGTCAATCTGAATTCGGTATTTGTAACTCACGTACTACTACCACTACTACCACTACTACTACCACTACAAAACAATCAAAGCCAACCGAAGAAAAGGAAGTTAAGGATATTCCAGATGAAACTGATAATGAATCTAGTGAAGAAGAAGATGATAATGAAAACCAACCAAAGAAGCATCCATACAAGTGTGGTAAGGGATATGGTTCTTGTAAGAAGGGATACTGTTGTAGTAAGTACGGATGGTGTGGAAAATCTGCTAAATACTGTGATGTTGAAAAGGGTTGTCAATCTGAATTCGGTATTTGTAACCCACGTACTACTACTGTAACTAAGACTGCTACTAAGACTACTACCACTACAAAACAATCAAAGCCAACCGAAGAAAAGGAAGTTAAGGATATTCCAGATGAAACTGATAATGAATCTAGTGAAGAAGATGATAATGAAAAGGATTCATCTACTTCAGTTGAAGGTAAATGTGGTAAGGGATACGGAAAATGTCCATCTGGTCAATGTTGTAGTAAATATGGCTGGTGTGGTAAGAGC